>OAMR01000409.1:131585-165699 GCA_900205405.1 Echinochloa crus-galli
CCGAGGCCGTGCCGCGGCCGTGGTGAACCACGTGCCCGCGCACGCGCTCCTAGCCGCGTCCCAGCAGTCGCTGGTGATCACGCGCGTGCAAAGCCAGCCCTTCTTCCCGGGCCGTGCGCCTCTGCGCCGTGCACAGCGCTGCCGGCCGTCCGCCGCCGAGCACCCTCTTCGCCGTCGTGTCGCCGCCGCCGCGGACCTGGGTCGCCAAGACCCCGCGCGTGTGTGTAGTCGAGCCAAGCCGAGGGCCGTGGCCCTGAACCTTTTCCGCTCGCCGTTGAGCCAAGCGCCGCCGCGTTTTAGCCTCGCCGGCGCTGCGCCGCCCCGCCTGCGTCACGGCCGGCCGAGGCCACACCGAGAACCACACCAGCACGCCACACACACGGCCGTAGAAGATCCCAAGTCGGCCACACGAGATCCCATGAACCCGGCTCACCGTGAACCCCTCTCTCGGCTCACCGTGGACCACGACCAACGGGCCGAGCCTGATCTCTTCGCGTCCGTGGGCCGACAACCCGTCCTTGTTGGGCCGGCCCACAGCTTTCGGCCCATGACCAGTCCGCGAGCCCTTTAACCTTTTTCTTTTTCTTTTAAACGCTGACCCCGTGGCCCCACCTGCCATAGGCTCCGTGAGACTGACCTATGGGCCCGCTGACCATGCTGACTTTGACCTTCGACTGGTCAACGTTGACGTCATCTGGACCCACGATAACGTCAGCAAAGCCGGCCCCACTGATGACGTCATGCTGACGTCAGCAGTGATGACGTGGCACACTGGTGCTGCCACGTGTCCCAGCCTGAGTGATTTTCTTTTCGGAAATTATTTACTATTTTTAGAAAATAATTTAAACTTCGAAAATTAATAATAAATCAACCGTAGCTCAGAAAAATATGAAACCAATTTCTATATTTTTCTAAAATCATGATCTACGCGTTATTGTAGTATTTGGTGTTCTTTGGGTCTTCCTTCCTTGCTGTTTTGGTGTTTCCTTCCTAGTAGCCGCGTCTTATTTTATTTTCGCGGCTCTCGGAGCCCCGGAGTGCCAGGAGGAGCCGGACTACCCCGACAACTGCTTTCAGAAGGAAGAAGTAGCTTACCCAGGTTTACGTCCGACCATCCTCTGAAATACCTATTAGACATGCAACTAGAATGCTAGTGCTTTACTTTATATGCATGATGATATGCCTGTACTGCCATTTATCTACCCTGTTTTCTTGCTACCTATTATCCATTTTATGATTATGCTATGCTATGCATGTGTTGGGATGGTTGTGATCTGATCCTCTTGGCATAAGTTGTGGGTGGTTTGGGAGGTGTAGTGCAGCTAGGCGGTGTAAGCGAGTAATAACAACTCGATCCCTTGATCGAGGTGCTTGGGGACTGCACTTGGGCAGTCCCTACGGAGTACCTGTTGCGGGTACATGGTTCCTTGGATTCATTTGAGGTGTAGGGGCGGCAATACCTGTAGTGGATGCCGATTGCGGACCGTTGCGGCGGATCTCTTATGACGCTGTTACTCGCTTTACCGACAATTAAGGACCGATTCGAGTTCGACCTTTGGTCGTGGGAATTACCGTGCTCACTATCTACCCAGTATGGGGAGGGTTCCAGCAAGCCTACTCTAGTGCGGCGCCGAGACTGTAGGAGATTCGAGCTTGATATGTGTAAGGGGACTCGTTGCGGCGTACTCTCCCTGATTTACCATAGCCCCCGACTGGCCCCGGTGGGAAGGTTTCACACCCTTGGAGCAGATGTTAGTTCAGATGTTTCCCGAGCCCAGGGAGACAGGATTGGCGCCGTTACTGCTTAGGGTCTTTGCTGTGGGCTGTGTCTCAAGTTGGTTGCTAACTAGCCTTCCAGCCCGGATGGATTCCAGGAGTGCCACCTCCACAGAGTGTAAACTATACGTATAGCCGTGTCCACGGTTATGGACGACCCGCTTCTGATAAGTTCCGACTAGCATGGGAATCTGCTTTCTTACCTCATCCTTGGTTTGGGTTATGAGAGGTTGGTCCAGCGTTGCTGATGAGACAAGGTGGGGAGGGGGCTCACCGAGTCGACTAGTGAGTGAAAGGTGTTGGTGGATGCTATTTGCGGGAACCTGTTGCGACAGAACGAGTCCGATGTGGATGTGAGGCTGATGGTTGGATTTGGGGAGTGAGACCACTCTGGCGAGGAAAGGAGTTGGTGATGAGATGAACTTGGGTTAATGCTGCTGCGTATAGGAAAACCCCAGCTTAATTCCTTGACTACTTTACTACTAGTTTAGGCCACATTAAAGCAATGCTTCATATTATGGTTGGTGACGTGAATCTGTCCCATTTTCTTGGGGACAGACTTTGGGTACACAGAAGAAGACCCCAACCACGAGTTCAACCAGGATCGATGGTACGACTGAAGGTTACGTGTGCGCTTAAGGACGCCTGTGGAGCGTGGACCCAGATGATTTAGCTACTGTTTCGTAGCTGTTTTCCCATTATCGATTTAGTCCAGAGGGCTTGTATCAGACCGCTATGTTTTATATATGTCATGTAATGGATCTTTTATCATGTGATATTCGACTGAGATGAGTTCTGTATGAGATAGCTACAATTCCTGGGACTATCTTAATGATATAGGGAGTCGGATTCTCATCGTTGGGAATCCGGTTCGTTTCAATAATTATAATGTGTCACGGTGGAGTGTAAACTTTATCAGTGACCTCAACGTGGAGTGTACGAGTATATTCATAGAAACACGGATGCCCTCCAACTTAAGCAGGTGTTATGCGGTTAAGTTTTTGTCTAGCTCCTCACGGTGGCCTCATTTGGGAGCTGGAAGTCCCTATTACATGAAAATTCTCTTCCAATGTTCTATGATGTCAACAGGGGACGTAACCAGATCACACATTCTTGATAGGCCCACTGCTGGTTATTTTATCCTCATGGCACTCCCTCTTTTTTCTAAAACTAAAGGGATCAGAAGAGCACCTTTCCCTTTGCATCGCAATTAATCAAGAGTATCAAAAATAACGGTTGAAAGAGGCCCATCCCAAATTCCACCTCTAAATTCTACTATGAAAAAAAGATTCTCATCACATTAAAATGTTGACACGTGCGGAGTACTAAATGTATATGAAATAAAAAACTAACTGCACAGTTTTATTGTACTTTGCAAGACGAACATTAAGCCTAATTAATCAATATTTGAACAATTATTCACAAATACAAATAAAATGTTACAGTGTTCGAAATGCAAACTTTGGCCAAACTTTGGAGTTCGGATCTAAACATGGCCGAGATGTTTGATTGACTCTCAAAACATGCATAGCGTATAATTGGCTGCAAGTCATACAACCCACTTCCAGTACATTCTCATGATAGGCTTTGCATGCATCGAGAGATTTCACGTGAAACCAAAAATTCAAATATTTGAAACAACCAACAAACCTCGAGATTACTAAACGAAGGTCTCCAAAGCCAACACGATAGTGGACTTTGGAATAAAGTTTTGTTTTGCGGTCGATCAGGATGGAATAAAAATTGGGCCCAACGCCAACCCTGAAACAATCAATCAATCTTCTCCTCTCCCTCCCTCCCTCTTGGAAAAAATAAACACAATCTTTTCTTCTGCTTGCGCAAGAAAGAAGAATAGCCATCGACGGGTCGTGGGCCCACTCAATCCCAGCCGTCCGATCCATATCGACGGCCCGATAAATCGGAGGAAGCCCAGAAAAGTCTCCTCCCCACCACCCTTCTCTCCGTCTCCTCCCCATCGCCTTTTTCCATTCTCTCCCCCTCCTCCCATCTCCTCGCCGCCGCTGACGACCGCCGCCGCCGCGAACCCTCGCGAATCTTCGTCTTCCGGTACATTCCCTCCTCTGATCTCACCTCCTCCCGCTCCCTCCCTCCCTCCCTCCCCAGGATCGCCTCCTGTTCGATCGGGGACGGGCGTCCCTTCCCCGATCGAATTACGCGCGAATCTGGAGGGTTTCGCGCGATCGAATTCCGCGGCGGTCTCGTTGATCGCTTGTGTTGTTCGTTATCAATAGATAAAGCGCGTCCCGTTCCGCGACAATTAGGGTTGACGCGCGTGCTGCTGTCTGTTGCAGGGTTGTGGGGGCAGGCATGGCGCTCCGGAGGCTGCTGCAGGGGAGCGTCCTGCCGAGGGTGACCGGCCGGACCTTTGCGCCGGCAGTGGCGCCGTTATCCACGGAGGCTGGGGATACAGTCCGCGCCACGCTCTTCCCCGGCGACGGCATCGGGCCCGAGATCGCTGAGTCGGTCAAGCAGGTACAGAATTTCGACGGTTCGTTTTAGTTCTGTTGTGGGCTATACTTTTGTTACTCGTTCAATTAGGATCGCCTACTTTATCTAAAAACAAGGGTTGCCTACCTGTAATCAGTAGTATGTTCATTTGTTTGATGGAAAACTACAATTAGGATTGCCTACCTGTAATCAGCAAGTTCGTTTGTTTGATGGAAAACTAAGGCTAAAATTTGAAGCTAAGCCAGTAGGGACAATATTGTTCATGCACGGAGCATGGTATAATATTTTCTATTTCTTTGACTCCATCTGTTGTCCTAACTCCTATTTTTTCCTTTAGGCTACAAAGGTCAAAAATGTTTTTATATTCAATGAACTTGATTTGATGCGACACGTGTAAAATCGTGTTGATGATTAATAAATTAACAACATAAAACGAGGACTATTCTCTTTCTCTTAACAAGATAGATTAACCGTTACTTTTTACTGTGGCTGACCTTACATATATTCTGACAAGCTATTTAAGAGCTAGCATTATAGTTCATCGTCTCGCGAATTAGTCCTCATTTATGTAATGGGTTTTTTAATTAACCTATATTTAATACTTCTAATTAGCATTCTTACATCCTATGTGATAGGGACTAAAGTTTAGTCCATGGAACCAAACAGGGCCTTAAATGCAAACTCTGGCATATGTGCTGCAGCCATGCACAATCAGTTTAGAATGGTTCGTTTTGGAGAATGGAGAGTGATGTGGCACTAGCATCTTTGTGTAAGTTACGTAGGAATGCTTTTCTTGAAAGTAGGAGTTCCGAGTATTTGTAACTGTAGGGGCACTTGATACAGGCCGTTCTCTTTCGATAAGTTGTTTTGTCAATTGTGTAAACTTTAATTGTTTTTTGTTTTGGATTTTGAATCCTCCTTGAGTTGTGGTTTTCATGTTTTGTTCCTACCAGTTATCTAGGGCTCTCATATTATTTTATAGTAAGTTTGTGGTCCGTACCACGGCCCAAATTCTTTGTCTGAAATGAATGATATCTAGCATATATTCAGTACTCCTGTAATCTAGCCAGTGTTCCTGTTGTGTTCACTGTATTGGCTCTGTATACTAGATCTGGTGCAGTTCGAGGCAAAGTGTTACATGAGGCACCAGGTTATCAAGTTGCAACTGAGGGTCAAGCCATAGAAAAAATGCGCATATGAAAAGGATCGGGAGTAAAAACATAGATATAAATTTTATTTTTAGTGTATCCTTTGAATCTTATTATTTTGATTTTTGGATCAGCTATGAAATGCGTGTAGAGTACTGAGAACTAGGCATAACCGTTTGTACTTCAGAACATTGGAGCTTCGGTCATCTCCATGATGATATTACTCTGTTCACTTGTATCTCATCTGTTGCCTTTTATGTTCCTTCAGTTTGTGTGGGTCATAAATTAATGGGTTAAAAGAGTTTTAAATTCTTAAAACGGAACAGCCACACCTTCAGTTCAGGATCACTCCACTGTGTTGTATTGAGCTTTATTTAGGCCTAGCAACTTTCTGTCTTTCTTCCTCTTTTTTTCTGCCCTAAACTGTATTTTTTTGTGAGAGCCTGAGAGGTATTCAACAAAAACAAATGCAACTTAACTGCACGGTGCCAGATGTGGCATGCTGCTTTACTGTGCCCAAGCACAGACTTTATGTCTTCAGCAACACTTTGCATCAATCTAGCTTAGATTTTTCTTATATGCATTGCTTACCTCAACTTATTCAGCCCCAAAGGCTCATGCTACTGTTTTGTGCCACTGAGGATCATAAGTTTATCTTAATATTATCTGTAGATGTAGTCTGAATGGGTGTTTAAATTGCATGTTGGAATGCTGTTACTCCCTTTGTTCCTGCTAATGGAGCTGTAGGATTCTAGGGCGCATTTATGATCTTTGACCTCCAAATGAGGGCACATGGTTACAAGGCATTCGGAAGTTGAACGAATCATATTAATATTGAAGTTTGGTTGAGAGAGTTTCCTCTTGATAGTTAGTTTGACGAACTATCACTGGATGTTTTCCTGCCAATTGGTATTCAGGATTTTTGGTGTACTCCTTAAATACCTTAAAGCTCCATCTTTTTTTTTATGTTGAGTAACAGTTGAAGATTTGCTGAGCGATGCCACTACCTTGTTTGTATAAACTGGTTTTTCATTAGTTGACCACCTTCCAACAGCAAAATGTTCTCTCTAGCTCGCATCTCTTCTGCCTGAATGTAATCCAACAACTATGGCACGGACATGCATCTTTGTCCTTGATATGCAAATTGATTCGATATGGTCTTACTCAACTTTCAAATACGGTCACAAATTGGAAGCTGATCACTTCAATTGTGAAACCATAGCTTTCAACATAAAATCTGCACTGGCGCTGGTCTTGCTACTGTTATTAAATAGTGTGGTTTTGATTGATGCACGAAATCTGTGAAAGTAGTTCTACAGTGTCCTGATAAAATATTTTTGTTTCTCTATTTCAGGTATTCAATGTTGCAGGGGTGCCAATAGAATGGGAAGAACATTATGTTGGTACTGAAGTTGATCCCAGAACAGAGAGTTTTCTGACATGGGAAAGCCTGGAGTCGGTGCGTAAAAACAAAGTTGGCTTGAAAGGACCTATGGCTACACCTATTGGAAAAGGTCATCGATCTTTGAATCTTACATTAAGGAAGGAACTTGGGCTTTATGCCAATGTCAGACCTTGCAACAGCCTCCCAGGCTACAAGACCAGATACGATGATGTTAACCTTGTGACCATTCGTGAAAACACTGAAGGAGAATACAGTGGTCTTGAGCATCAGGTAAGCATTCTTAAAGACATTTGCTTCTGTTGTTCTCAGCAGGATTCGTTTTCATTTTGTGCTGTCTTTTTTCTCCAGGTTGTGAGAGGAGTTGTGGAAAGCTTGAAAATTATTACCCGCCAAGCAAGTTTGAGAGTGGCAGAGTATGCTTTCCATTACGCCAAGGCTAATGGCCGTGAAAGGGTGTCTGCGATCCACAAAGCTAATATTATGAGGAAGACAGATGGTCTTTTCCTCAAGGTTTGTGGGCTACCTCATTGTGGCTACCATTGTTCGTTGTTTTTAACCATGGAATACATTTCTATCTTTCCCCCCCCTGAGGGCTTATGTTCTTTTCACTTTTATGGTACTTGTAGTGTTGCCGTGAAGTGGCTGAGAAGTACCCTGAAATTCAATACGAGGAGGTCATCATTGACAATTGCTGTATGACGGTATGTTCTGCCAAGTCGAATGTATCCATTGTTCTGTCAACTGTTGACTTAGTGATGGTGCTATTTGGATATCTATGATTCTTCTTATGATTATAGACAGTGCTGATAATGAACTAACTGATTAGTGATGGTGCTAATCTATGATTCGTCTTATGATTCTAGGCAGTGCTGTAATGAACTAACTGACTATGAACTGCATACTTGCAGCTTGTGAAGAATCCTGGTCTTTTTGATGTATTAGTGATGCCAAATCTTTATGGTGACATTATCAGCGATCTATGTGCTGGTTTGATTGGGGGCTTGGGCCTAACACCAAGGTAGACTTGCTTCAAAAAAAAGGCTAAACCAATTTGGCATTGATATGATAAAGGCTCATGTTTGTTTGTTTATGCAGTTGCAATATTGGTGAAGGTGGCATTTGTCTGGCAGAAGCTGTTCACGGTTCTGCTCCTGATATTGCTGGCAAGGTGAGTAGTCATAAATGATGGCCGTTTTCTACCATAATTTAGTGTGTTTTACTTCTGCGTCTTCTCATTATGTGTTAGGGAATCAATAGCATCACCTCTTGATTCATGAGGTTTTGTGATGTTGCAAGGCAGCTCATTAATTAATTCATTTTTTCAATATGTTACACTTACACCTGAAAGTTATCTTCCATGTTCCTCCTGTTAACATCACAGTGTAGATGTACTTAACTGTACCGGACGACTTTTTTGATTGTTTCCAGAACCTTGCGAACCCGACTGCTCTTATGCTGAGTGCTGTCATGATGTTGCGCCACTTGCAATTCAATGACAAAGCAGACCGGATCCACAACGCCATCCTCCAGACCATCGCAGAGGGGAAGTACAGGACTGCTGATCTTGGTGGAAAGGCATCAACATCAGAATTTACAAACGCAGTCTGCGATCACATCTGAGAATCAGATGTAGTTTTTTTCGTTCTGATTGTTTTCATCTGCCTAATTTTTTGTTGCATATTGAGAGGAGCTTTAGCTTTAAGAGGTTAACTGGCTGCACCTCCAACTTCGTTGGGCGTTTAACACGGTTTCAGACCGTCAATAATTTTGTCACATTTCTTGCTGTTCAGAAATTCTTTCAAAAATGCAATCGAGTTGGGAAATTTCTGTAATAATCTCGAAAGCATTATAGTATTAGATAGAATTTATTTCATTCACGTTCTTGGAATACTGGACCCAAGTGGTTGGAATGGTAGATGTTTTTTTTGGGGTTCAGTCATGTTATTTAGGTTTACCTTCTTTGTTTATAATGTGGTTATTACATGGCTAATGGGCTCACGCAAACAAATAATGAAATGAAATCAGATCCCGTCAACCCTGATTGGAATATGTATAATAGAATATTCCATTCTCATGGGGAAGTCGTGGTGTCGATTATGTTGTGTTATGCACGTATATGAGCTAGGAAGTTCATTGTTCTGGTTGCGTCATTGTTCTGGTTGTGGCATGTCCGGAATGCAGGCCATGTCCGACTCGATGCATGGTTTGAAACAGCAGCGCTTATTTCACCATGCGAGCCGCAACAGCAAAGAAGCGTTGCTAGCCTTTTGCTAACACCATTCAATCGTTCAGTTCAGGCACGTAAAGTAGAAAACATATAAAAGCAAAGCACAATTCAGGCTGCAGCTCAACACATAAGCTTGTGCACCCGCATACTTCACGAACAAAAGCTTATCGGATCCAGATCCAGTACTAAATCACTAATACAAATTCAGCGAGTAGCACAGCAACATACATTTTGATAACTCTGGCGTTGTCATATCATTCATTGTTCTCCACCTGATCCCCAATGGCTCAGCACTACTTTCTCACTTAGTCTTGATCAACTTCTTCACAATGCTCTGAAGAGCAGGAGCACTGGCGCTGCACCTCTGATCATCAAAGCACGATCTCCCTTCCTCGGCCGCCTTGCACAGCTGCGGATCCATGGGCACCTTACCAAGGAAAGGGACCCCCATTTCAATGCACATCTTCTCTGCGCCACCCTTGCTGCTGTCAAACACGTCGCTGCACGCCACAACCGACAGAAGCTCGGGGGCTTTCTCCCTGATGCAGTTCAGTGCCCACTCTGTAGCATCTGTCTCGCCCGATTCACCTGACTTTACAAACCTGAGATCTGAAAGTGGCTGCCTCAGGCCACTCATGTTCTCCACAACACCTAACACCGGAACACCGACCTTCTTGCAGAAATTTATCTCCTTCCTCACATCGATTAGAGAGACCTGCTGTGGAGTTGTGACGATTATCGCGCCATCGATTCCTGTGGCTTGGAGGTACTGCACAATCGAGATGTGTTCATCAGATGTTCCTGGAGGTGCATCCACTACAAGATAGTCAATCTCCCCCCAATCAACATCCTTTAAGAACTGCTTGATCAGTCCATTCTTGCGGGGACCCCTCCATATGACAGCATCATCTGGGTTGGGCAGCATGAAACCAATTGACATGACACCAAGGTTGGACTCAACATAGACCCGGGACCACCCAAGGTTGCTTTGATGAATATCCTGACCCTCCAGGCCTAACATTTTTGGGATGCTAGGGCCACATATATCTATGTCAAGAAGGCCAACCTGATGCAGAACGTGCTTTTTCCAACACCTCCCTTTCCAGACAGAACTAGTATCTTGTGTTTCACCATAGCCATCCGCTCAACAATAGCAACCACGTCTGCAAAATACATCAGTCAATAATTAGTTTACTTAGCATAGAAGAAATAGAAGTGGAAACTAAATAGCATTCCTGCACATGTTAAGTCACCTATGGTTAACAGTATGATTACACTAAAGAGCCTGCCCAAAAAAGCCAAACTCACTAGCAAAAGGTTACCGACTACCAACATTGAGGCAATCACACAAATTTCAACAATTTAACCATGATACTCTGCCTTGTTATTGTACAGATTTCAGGTCAATTATCTATTTATATCACAGAATGAAGTCACATTGTGGTTTTGACGGCATACCCTTCAAAATCCACTAAGTATAATACAGGGATATAGGATGATCTTATGGGATTTTCCTCATCAATCCAAATTCTCCAGTCCTTCAAATCTACTATGCAAGCAGATGAACAGTCTCCAAATTTTTCAACAAGCTATGCAATCCACTGGAGCAACTTTAGTAAATACTTCCACATACTGACATTCAAGTAGCATGTATCAATTTGTAAGCACTCACATTTCATTTTCCACAGTAGGAGAGGAAACAGAGCATGAAGCTCCAAGTAAGGTAAGAAGTTTATAATATCATAAAAACCAAAAGAAAATCAAAGCACATTTGTTTTCTTGCTATGTGATATGTTAAACCTTATAGAATCTACTACTGAACAAACCCCTCAAATAGTTGGAACAAGATCCAGATATGAAACCCACGCACTCTTCTAATCTTTCTCTGAGCCAAAATTAAAGATTTAGCAAAGTTTGAACCTTCAGCAGCAGCATTGTAAGCAGTTTTTTATTTTTTTCTTTTCATTAAAGGGATGTGGCTTCAGGATATCAGGTGTCCCCCTGGAGATCACTAAGCCCGTGTGACTGTAGCTCAGTATGTACGGGCTCCACGGCAATTACATAATAAGTGACACACCTTGATCCTTTCATTTTTTCATTAATCTAAATCTAGCAACTAACACCCTTAAATCCACTAAGCTCCAGAAACCACCTGTACGGATAACAAAACATACTAAATCTGCAGCTTAGCTATTGGTGATAAAATCTTTACTGAAGCGAACTAAGCTTATTGTCAGGAAATATAGATCAAACTAAATGATATAGGTAACAGTAAGCCAGCACCAGAGCAAGTCACAAAATTGAATAGAAATTTAATACAAGGGCATAGATGATCTAATTACCGGGATCAGGACCCTTGGGGGCAGTGGCGCAAATCTGCTGGTTGGGGCATCCAGCGCAGGCATCCGCCTTCCCCGCCTCCTCCGACTGCGTCCCAGGGCAATCTGCGCAACAGCAGAAAAATCATACTTAGAAATAGTAGCAATAACCTCGAACCAAGATTGGATGAAGAAAACCATGCGGTCAGAACTGGTGCGAAAGTGCCTAATCCGTGCATATCAGCTAATCGTTTCGACCAAAAGTATCGTTCTCCTTTCTTTTGTCACGAGACGATGCAAAGCCAGAAAAATCAACAGAAAACCCATGGAACAGAGTGGGGAGGAGTGAAGATCAACACCAGTAATAGGAGAGAGGAAGCGATCTCTTACGCTCATTGGCGTCGTCGGGGACGTTGCCACCGCCACCGTCGCTGCTGTTATTCATCACCGTCTTCCTTCTCGAAGTCTCCCTGTCTCTGGTGGGGTACTGGGGTTTCAGGTTTCGGCTTTTTGGGTCGTCTCGGTGGCTCAGTGGTCGGTGCAGATAAAACGCTGCCAACAATCTGCAATCAAAGCTGCAAGCCAACTGAGCAAAGAAATCCAGCCACTGATCAATCTCCCCCTGTCACGGACCTTGGCAAGGCTTGGCCTTGCTGTCCAAAGAAAGCACCCGAGGCTTTCTGTCGCTGCATACACACTGTCCAACTGAACCAGAGCACACACCCTGCATACACATAAGAGTTAATAAGAATATTACTAGAGGAAGGAACCTAAGAGGAGCATGAATAGGTGAGAGCTTGGAAAAGCGACTACTAGACTTAAGATAGATTTGACAGGAAATGAAACATGATAACAGCAAGAGAGTGGGATAAAAGATTTGTCATGAACATTGAGCATAGCCATCTAGAGAATCGGATTCGGATATATGTATGGCTGTTAGGACAGGGCACCGATGAACGCAAGGCATAAATATATACTTGGCATCACAGGATATATTATTGACATGAAAAACACCTAGCACACAGGGAGATATTAGCATGGCCTAGGTTCTTTACCAGGAGATGTAATCGATTCAGCACACACACTACGAGCATCCGCAGAGTCTTCAATCAAGCCACAGCTTCCCTTCACCCCCACTCGAATCTGATGGAGCACCGGTGGCAGTGAGGGCGGCCGGGCACGATGGCGGCGATGGTGGCAGTGATTTTGCGAGGGCGTTGCGGCTGGCTCGAAGAGGCGCGCGAAGAGAAGGCGAGGACCGGCGGTTGTTGGCGAGGGCGAGCCGGCGGCGCAGGCGGAGATGCGACGGTGCGTGGGCAGGCTTGCGCGGCGTAGAGGCTTTCGTGCGGTGGAGGAGCGAGGGCGGCGCAGATGAGCGCTGGCCGGTGGCGCAAGCGGCGCTAAAGCGGAAAGTGAGGAGTGGGCGGCCTGGATGAAGCGGAGGGGAAACGGAAGGGCCGAGATCCACGCAGTAACTGTTTTTAGTTTAGTTTTTACCGGACCAAGCGTGGAAGACGGTTTGGGACCCCGGCACTGTAGGCGTCGACTGATACTCTCATTTTTTTCCATAAAACGACGATGATCTCCAGAAACATATTACGCAGCCCCTGTTACGTCGACTGTTCCAATGATTTCTTGGAGGTACTGCACAATCGAGATCAGATGTGTTCATCAGATGTTCCCGGATGTGCATGTGCATCCACTACAAGATAGCCGATCTCCCCCGAGTCAACATCCTTTAAGAACTGCTTGATCAGTCCATTCTTTTTTTTTGTGAACATTGATCAGTCCATTCTTGCGGATGTCCGAGTCTCCAAAACAGTAAAATTGTAATAAGTCTTAGGCAGGCCACGACAACAAGGAGAACTTTTCCGAAAGCCCACAAAAGCATTTTTAGAGGCCCATCCAAACACCAGACATCAAAGGTGTTCTCCACGAAGTGCAGCGGTTGGGATGAATTTCCTGTTTTTTTAGATTTATTCTGAGGTAATTATGGCCCCATTTTGATACACCTCCAAACTCCAGAAAATCTGTGAAGTTCTTGGAGCCGGAAACTCCAGAAAATCTATAAAGTTCTTAGAGCTGGGTATGAAGTGCTCCAAGAAATCGTGGAGTTGCAGTTGGGATTACATAGAGAGTATGTAGATGAATCATTTTATTTATAGTTTATACTAAATACTAATATTTAAAGTATATTAATTTAGCATGAAAAGTATAAATCTGGACTGAAATCGTAGAGTTGGAGCTGGGATTACATAGAGAGTATCTAGATGAATCATTTTATTTATAGTTTATAC
This sequence comes from Echinochloa crus-galli, assembly GCA_900205405.1. NCBI lineage: Eukaryota > Viridiplantae > Streptophyta > Magnoliopsida > Poales > Poaceae > Echinochloa > Echinochloa crus-galli. Next base: position 145,226 of record OAMR01000409.1, read on the forward strand.
TAAATACTAACATTTAAAGTATATTAATTTAGCACGCTAGACGAGGAACCGGAGACAAATAAAATGCAACAAAACTAGAATCATCTTAGTCCCTGTCGACGAGTGCCAACCACTATGATTATACATGTGTCTCAACGAACTGCTCAAGCCGTTCTTACTCTCCGACAGCCATGCCGAACCCAAATTTGTAGTCTTTCTTCCAATGGTCAATCTGCAATAGGTTGTAGGACAAAATCAGCCATCTTTTCAATTTGGAATTGGATGCTGGCATGCCACAATATTGCTAGGAACTTATATCCATATAAATATGAAATGCCTTAACATAGAGATCATAGATCAAACCTACAAAAACAATAAATTGACCATGTACCACTTCTACTGGATCCTACTAATGGCCATAATCAACCTTAAGAGGACAAGCATAATGTGATTTACATTTTTTGTCAGTATGCTACAATCCTTCGTGCAAACAAGGCCAAGTATCTGAGGTGCCCAAGATTGAGGTACATGGGACCTTTCTTCTTTGAGTATAGTTCTACTCTATGTTTTGAATGGGTGCTGGCCTGCCGGGTGCATGCATATTTCATCTCGCGGTGTGTTTCTACTGATTCCAGCAAATAAATTCAGTCTTATTCACCACTTATGCTAAGGGGCTTTGAGTAAAATTGCATCTAGACCATCCCAATGCATTTCAGCATTTGAATTTACCATCCCAATGATTTCAACTGTTGGATGAGCTGCACTCGAGTTATACCTAAACATATGATATACTTGTGTAATATGTTCATAGAGGGGGCAGCAGTGAAACAGAACGTAACATATACTTCGTTTCAAATTATAGGAAGTTTTTGGCTTTTCTACATACATAGTTTTTGTTATATAACTAGACATTGCCTAAATCTAGGTGCATAGCAACAGCTATGAATCTAGAAAACCAAAACGACCTATAACTTGGAATGGAGAGAATATTAAATACTCCCTCCGTATCGAAATATTTGTCGCCGTTGACTTTTTCTTACAACTTTGACCATTCGTCTTATTCAAAAAAGTATCGCAAATATGTAAAAGGGTAAGTCAAGCTTAAAATAACTACAACAGTAAAGCATGTGACAAACAAAATGGATGGTAGTTGCATAATATTTTGAATAAGACGAATGGTCAAAGTTGTAGAAAAAAGTCAACGGCGACAAATATTTCGATACGGAGGGAGTAGCAGAGCGAAGTGAGGTTCTCAGGCTGACCTCAGCAGACAATTGAAAAGTAACCCCTGGAGTCAACCGCTCCTCCAAAAGAGCAGAAATTACGCCATTGGTATCCAGCTTCCCCCTCAATCGACACTGCAAGTTGAAAACCAATATAAGTTCACTTATTTCTAATGTGATGTCACCTAACTTTATTAGCCAAAAAGAAAACAGCCAAGATTAATACAAAACCAATACTGTGCTAAGGAGACGGAGCTTTTCAATCTCACAGAATAAAAGAACATGTTCAAGAATTTTATATAAATTTTACATTCCAATATAACTTCGAAGTATAGAAGGTGTCAAACAAACAAGGATACCTGTCTCAGGATGTAATCATAACCAAAACTTGCTGCTACATCCTTTGTCATTTGATTGTACATGAAATCGGATGCAAGGGAAACCTGTACAAGGAAGTTTATGGAATGAAGCTGATCATGAAGAAAAAAAGGGCAAGTACTAAAAAAATGATATGAACGAATACTGACCTTTTCTGATACTTTCTGAACATAACTAAGTGCAATCATTCCAGTGGTTGCAATTTGCCCTGTTGCGACCTGCGCATGTGATACAGCTTCATCAGTACAGATCAGAATATTTTATTCCCCATCTTAATGCATACAGAATCATCCATTGTCTTGTGCCAATAGTGTGTTCTACCAAGATGAGTTAGCGTTTATGAATTGAGGAACACAACCAAATAACCTGATTTTACCAGATCAATTACAAGAATACATGAGTTTAAATCCTTTGAAAAACACCAAATGCCAAAAACACATTTTTAACAGGTGCAGTGCTAGAATTTCCTAGAAGCAGATATGAGCAACTGTTTCATCCGGTTGATACAAAGATTATGAAATATAAGTCTGTTCCACAAACTGCCAGTTTCTGGCTGATAACCAACAGAGAAACTCGGATGGCATGCCCTAACAAAACTCGAGCCAGCCAGAAATTTTTAACCCAGCAAACTGTCAGTTGCTGGCTGATAACTAACTTAAAAACCTCAAATGGAAATATTATGTCCAAAGTTCAGAAACAGATTTCTGGAGAAGACAATTTGAGTAATATCAAATTTCAGCTTCCTGTGATGAAGTCCTAGACGTTCTTAACAATCATGTAGTAAGTTGCACTCTTAAAGCTAGCATAAAAAATTAATTACATCGTTCATTCCCAGAAATATAGTTAGCACATGTTTTGATTTCATTCCAAGAAGCCATCAACAATTTGCATGCAAGATGGCAAGAGTAAACAGAACACTGACTAACTAAGTTTATTAGTTGTCCAAAATGATTCCAAGATACCTTTTTTTATCTCTCAGTTTGGTTCAAATCGCGGAAAGAGAAGACACTTTCTAGAGGCAAAAGCACACACATATTACTTGCCTGCTACCAAGAGTTTAGAGGAGAGGTGGGAAATCACATGATTTTGGATATTAAGGCAAACCAAACCCAAGTCTACTAAAGTACTAAGAAAATATTTATGCATGGATTCAGACGAGATAGTTTTGCTTTCCATTTTTTAGATGTGTTGCCTTTAAAGAACAAATTCATTTTCTCATACTCTCACGCAATTGGGCCTAAAAACAAATATTAAGGTAGAATTTGCACTTTCCAAAATTCTAGCAACTTGAACAATAAATGTTGTCAGTAACTTGTATATAAGTCTGGAATAACTTGAGAAGAACTTTAACTTTAGCAGCTTCTTCAAATATAGTGAAATAGCCTTGGAAAAAAAAAGTAGCTTAGTTCCTAAATGTAGACTGATCAATTCTATAATGAGAAATCTGACAAATTCATAATGCATGACATCATGATCATGTGAAGTTGTACGCAAAGAAACTTACCATTTTCTTTGTGTCATAGCGAGCAACAACACCGACTCCAGATTTCCTTTGTTGTCCAAGCCAAAAGGCCTCAGTTCCCAAGGAAAGGTTCTTTGTGACACTCTGAAATGCATAAAAAAATATTCAATGAAGTGTTTTATCAATGGCGAATTGATATATACCAAGCACGCTAGCTGTGTATACTTCTATACAAAATTAACTTCTGTGTATTCAACATGATCAATGAAGTTTCTTCTGTTTCAATTAAACTCAGACTCATAAGACTATGAGTTAAGTAGTCCTTGTACATCATGACCTAGTATAGATCTGCCATTTCTTAAAACCTCCAGTTTAAACAAAAAGAAAAGGCACCAAAATGTTAACTGCTTAAGCCATGTCATCTGAGGTGCTAGGTAAGTGCTTAATGCGTTGAGAAAATTATTCAGGATTTACATTGCTTATAGACATTAGTGGTTTCTTGTAATACGAATAACTTGTTTTGCTAAGTAAATTTCAAGTGAACGAAAGGTGAACTAAAACCTCTGTTTGCACTCCACTTATCCCATGCAAAGGAACATCAAACCGTCCAATTTTGCAGTAGTATGGCTACTTACAAGTACGAACCATGATTACAAAGCATTACTAAATGTTAGATACTTGTATGTATACACGGTTTAGCTATCGTCATACACGGACTAGTCTGCGCGTACACATCCTGGAGTCCCTCCCTAAATCTCTTGGTTCTGTTTCTATAAACTGGTAATGGTATCACGAGTAGATCACATCCTGCAACCTTGCCTTCCACTACCCTAGCCGTCGGCCTCCATTGCCACGGCTCTCCCGAGCATGCGTGCCTCCGCCGCCGCTCCATCCACTACCTCCCTCATCACGGCTTGACCCGAACCCATGAATCCTCTCGACATGACCAATGAGCGCAAGGAGATCGATCGCCTCCATGCCGAGGTCAAGGAGCGCCTCGACCGCGCCAAGGCTGAGGCGGATCAGCAGGCTGCCGAAGCTGCACGTGTTGAAGCCGCGGCCATCCTTGATCTCCACTCTTAGGACGTGTCCGTCCAAAGCATCTGCTCCCTTGTCCTAGTGGCGTACTCTCTTCCTCCTCGCTGTTGGCCAGTTTGCCCTCTCTGATCACGTCCTCTCCGACGCTGCTTTCCCCATGATTCCTGCGTGGGCTCGGATGGAGTGCACGGTGCTTGGCTGGCTGCACAACTCTATCTCCTCTGACCTCCCCAAGATCATCACCACCATCTCTCCAACAGCATGCCGTGTCTGGCTTGGTCTGGAGGAGCAGTTCATCAGCAACAAGGAGACCAGGGCCATCCTACTCAACATGGAATTCCACGATTTTGAGCAGGGCGACTTGCCCATCTCCGATTACCTCCGCAAGATGAAGAATCTTTCTGACGCCCTTGCCAACGTTGGTGAACCTGTGGAAGACCGAACCTTTGTTCTCAACATCCTTCGTGGACTGAATGAACGGTTTTGTATGTATACACGGTTTAGCTATCGTCATACACGGACTAGTCTGCACGTACACATCCTGGAGTCCCTCCCGGTTCTGTTTCTATAAACCGGTATTAGAGATATTTGGAGGCTAGGCCTATATATGTACACCCTTGATTATCTAATCAATGTGCGTGAGTTCAGTCTACTTTCACTAAACAGTGACGATTTTATTCAACAGTGACTACAGTACATGTATTACTTGGAAATTTTTATGCTGTTTGTATAGATGTTTATATAGAATCTGCCATGCAGAAATTGTTAAATCATAACATAACCATGTTGTCAACATAAGCCAGGGAGGTGTGTATAACAGTGCAATACCAACTTATCACCAAATAGGCGGCACAAAAATAAAACACAATAAATCGCTAGAATGGTTTTGATAAGAATACGAAAGTATGTACTTGGATGTAGTTTGCTCCATAGAAGGCATTGTTCCCAAATTGAATCTGACTTCTAAAATCTGTTCCCTGTAATCAAGGTGCAAGATAATCAAGTTACAAATTAAAGCACATATTTGGGTAGAGAAAGCAAGGAATTAAAAGATGCAGATTGGGAGGTGAAACCACAATATTTGCAAATTCTAATAAGAAACAGAGAGTAATCAAAAGTGTTGTTCACATCAAAATGCAGCAGCCTAAGAAGAACATAACAACATATCTACACCAAAGCCTACACGGCAGTCTTATTTCTACATTTTTTTGGGTCAAACTTATACTGAAAACAAAATAAAATATGAAAAGGTTGTCACTGACATACGCAGCCAAAACCTCTAATACATTCCTCAAAACTGTACAACAAAAATAGATGCCAAAAAGGATGCATTAACGCTAATTAAGAAAGCTGCTACTGAAAAGAAACATGAGAAATAAAAAAACAAAAATACAATAAAATAGCAGTCATTGGAGATCAAAAAGATACCAGCGGGAAGTTATGTGATAAAAAAAGGACTTCGAAAGCTAAGCTCTTAAGGATTTACAACATTTTGTGGTGTCAATCATGATTCGTGGAGCACTACACACAATTAGGATACAACCAATACATTGTTCTCATCAAGTGGTTGCCTGAGCTGACTGGGACATTATCATGTTCCACTAACTTCAACAAAATCAAGCTACAACTTATCTAATTCAAAGAGAGAATGAGAAGACATTCTAATATGTAGACACAATTTAGAGCAAAAAACAGGTTAAGAAATATTCTATCTTTGCTATACACAATGTCCACAAAGCATGATCATAAGAGAGAGGAGTTAGATGTCATACCTAGTTACTTGTTAAACAAACAAAATGCAATATACTTATTAAACCAAACAGCCAAATAAAGGCTTGCATACCAATAGAGATCTATCTGTGCAAAGATAGGCTCACCTTATAATCAAAGCTAAACATTCCCTGTGAGTAATGAGGCTCACTTGTCAACTGCAAGAGCACAAAACTGGTCAATGAAGGGATCTAAAGATCTTAAGTAAAGCTGACCCCGTATGATTATCGATTTTTCTAGCAGTTCAAAATAAATTACCTGAGCATTTATCTTTAGAGCAAGGTTCTCTGTAAGATCACACTTGACACGGATGTTCTCCCTCCCTTCATGGGAGACCCTCCCGATAAGCATCATCTAAAAGAGAATCTCATTGAGATCAGGAACAAAACCATGTAGAGCACGTGAAGCGAAACTAGGCATCTTCAGCAGCGGCCTCAAACGGAGGGAGTACAACCTTGGGGTTAATAAAGTTGGCTCCAAATTCATAGTTGGAGACGGGTATCTTGATCACCTCACTTCCCTGTGATGGGACCTCAGCGGATCCCATGGACACACTGGTTCAAACAAGCAAACAGCCAAGCAATTTGTGACAACACCGCCAAACAGCTAGTGGTTCCCTGGACAGAAATAGCAGGTAGAGGCACCGAGTCGGGGCACCTGTGGCTCAGTGCGAAGTACTGGCTGACCATCTTGGTGAAATCGAAGCGCATGCCCTCGAAGAGGTCCGGCTTCAGCGCCACTGCAACAAACGCGACGAGGATCAAATCGCTATTCGCCACCGGCTCGATCGGCAGTCAAGCCAGCTGTAGCGGCGATCGAAAGCATAGATCACACAACAAGGTGGAAAGGGGGAAGGCGCCGGGGACTCACTGAAGGCCTCGCGCTGGATCTCCTCGTAGGGGACGGGGCACGGGAGGTTGAGGTAGTCCACCTTCTGCTCGGCCGCCTCCTCCTCATGGGGCTTCGGCGGCGGGGCGTCCGCGGCCGCGAAGGGGGGCGGGGCCCCGTAGGCGGGAGGAGGCGGGGGAGGAGGTGCCGCGGCGTGGCTCACGGAGGATCCCATGGCGGCGGCGGCGGGCGGCGCGGGCGGTTGATTTGGGGGTGGCGGCGGCGTGGGGGTCTGAGTAGGTTGTGTGCGATTTGGCTGCGCCGGCGGCGGGGGTCAAATCGTCGGGGGTTTTAGCAGGGTTTTCTGCTGCTGGGCCTGCGTGGACGCATCGGCACCGAGCGGACGCTGCCCGCGGTTGGATTTGCCTTATGATGCGTGTTTTTGCTTCCCCTGGTCGTCTTGTGCTTCAAGTATGTGGCATCGTGCCGTTCGCGTATACAAAAACATGGGGGAAAGCAGCTCTACGGTTTGATGATGAAAAAGAAAATTTTTGTACCCAACATACTAATGTAAATAGGTTGGGAGTTAGACTGAAAACTTACTCCACCTTATCCACGAATTATCATATCACCTTAACACCACCTCAGAACTAAACAATTTCAGTGTCTTTATGTGCACTTTCTCCCTTATTTTTATGGTTTAAAATTAAACTAATTAACATCATATATAAAATAACAACAACAAATGGAATATTAAATCGTGAGGAGCCAAGATGTAAAATAAAAATTGACATGCTTATTATTCCATTGAACATCCGTATGGATTATTCATAATTGGATGGACTAATACCCGTATAAAAATTGTGGACTTGGTCTCTCTATCCTTAGTCGGCTAGTCCAAGACTTCACATTCTAGAGGCGTAGTATATTTGGAGTCACCTCTCTTGCCAACCTAGGTCGGCACTCGGCAGGAGTACCCGTGTAGCGACCTGGAACTCCCCACTGTCCAGGAACTAGGTGGGTTCGGGTGGGTCCTCAGATTGGATCTGTGGCATGCATCTGCGGCTCTGCGCTGCCATTCAGAGTAGACGCCTGCGCATTTCTGAGCCCAAATGGAGGTCGGTCTCTAGGTGGGCAAGGGAGAACCCGTGTGGTATATTTGTAGTTAAGGGACCGCAAGGTTAAGGAGCTCTAGGTAATAACACGTTTAGACAAGTTTGACAAAGTTTCTATTTGTCCTGTGCTCAGTGGTATTTGTGTTCCTCTGGACAAATACACACTAAGATATGATACTCTACGTCATTTGCTCATTTGTATTGCTTGTGCTCAACAAAATTTCAGAAAGCTACGACGGGCTTGGGGCTACAATGGAGCTTATGATTCTCCTGTCCCTCCGGGGATTAACCTAGGTCGTTTCATAAAGGCCAGCAACCTAGGTTTACAAGTTGGTTAAAATCTAAATCTATTAGATTGCATTTATGAAACTAATATGACAAGATTACAACAAATATTCCTAGATATCTGGGTATAACCCGCCTACTATGTTGCATACCTTGTGGACTATCATCATCAAACTTGTTCAGCAATTGGCGGTTCCTTGTGGGTCACCTCCAGTGGCGAAGCTAGGGCAGCATGCTAGGGGGGGGGGGGGGGCTGATCTCCTCCTTCTTCCCCTTCTCCCCCTTCCTTTTCTTCTTCTCCTTCCTTCTCCTCTTCATCCATGGTAGAAATTATAGGGGGGGGGGGGCTTAGGGGGGCTTCATGGAGTAAATGGGGCTAGGGGGGGGCTCCAGCCCCCCAGCCCCTGCTGGCTCCGCCGCTGGTCACCTCGTCGTTGGCCCACAATCCTGTCAGAAATGGGCCCAGACCTGATCTTACCTCTATCGGTGATGGACCCAGGACTACTCATTATATCCCACGATTTTCTCAAGTAACATATTAAGAGTGTAAAACAAAAATTGTCTAGATTTTGTAGAACATCTCAATGGGTTATAATTATGTATACCATTCCGCAAAACATCTTCGGTCCTGGTTGTTTTCACCTAGCTAATCTGTTAGTTGGGTTGAATCAATTGATGGGATAATTGCTATTCAGTTAGCTAAAGAGCTTTAGCTAAGAATTAGCTAGTCTTGTTTAGAGTCATCCTATTAAAATTAGATAGCTAACAATTATCTAATGGATCCAAACAAATCCTTAATAAGTTAGCACGGATGCTTCATTTTATGTTGCATCTGCCATCCTAATGCCGAATGTAACCCCTAATGCCTTTTTTGGCTAATAAATGCCAACCACTTCTTTGAGACAAATATACATAAATCAACCAATTGTTCATATTTGAGAGGACCACATCCAAATGAGTCAGGTCGCATTTGGATAAGATTGTTTTTTTAGTTTCAGAAAAGGCTCTACGTTTTTTGTAAAAATATTTTGGCTTTTACTCTCTTTGTTTTAAATTACTAGCAAAGGCACATGTGCGCACGCACATGCATAAATATAAATATAAAATAAATTAAATATAACATATAAAGATGCTTTCTAGCTGGTTGCACGTGCGCACGCAAGTGTGTATATAGAGCTTTAGCTATTCTCAAATTTAGAGGCACATTATTTTTCGAGTTAGTTGGTCTTTATTTATATGGAGAAAAACTCAAGGCACTTAATTTGGCTCTGTCATTATTTTGAACAGCCCCCAACATATGTTCTCTTTATGTCGGTACTTATTCGAATTTTTTATTTTTCTGTTAATTTAGTTAAAACAGACAGTGCGTATTCCCTGGTGACAGTGTAAAGCTTTGGCAAGCTGATAAAATACACTGATGGGATGTGTATCAACAGATAAGAAAGGTTCTGTATGCATTGCCTGAGATTATTTTTAATTTCAATTATCTATTGTTTTTTGGTGGAAATTGTTTTCAATTCTCTAGGATCCTTTTAGTATGGATTGATCACTTTAGATCTATCCTAAATCAACTTCTCTGTCTTTGATACAATTTATAAAAATACACTAATATTTATAATATTATATAAATACACTATCGGAACACATTTTATGGTAAACTCAATACAACTAATTTGATGTGGAAGATGGCAATGAATTTTTCTGCATTTGATTAAAGTCACGGAAGTTTTATTTGGTGCAATCATTCTTGCACAACTTGAAACAATGGTATTATTAATTATGTAATGTTTAGAGTTTTAGTAACTCCATCTGAGTTTTTTGTGTAAACTCAAATCTTGAAACTATATTTTCTTGGTGTGTATTAAAAAAAACTCCGGTGGCATCCAAAACAGGTCCGAGCTTTTTTAAGTGTGGTTTGGCTTTTGGCCTCAGTCCTAAAGGCTAGAATAAAACGTGCAAGCCAAAATCTATCTCCTCTAAGCACAAAGTGTACGTGCTTTTTCCAAAGCAACTTTTATATATCTACTACTAGCTTTAAGCATATATAGAGTCTTGTAGAGCTCAAAATCCAAAATTGGAGGTTGGCCAAACAGACTATAATCGAAACGTGACAAAAATTGCTATTATTTTCTTCCTGTTTGGGTTTGCTGTACTGCTGCGGATCCCTAGCTAAGTTAATATTGCTGATTAGTCTAGAAAGAAATTCAACAATGTTATGTGAAAATTCATCTATAAACGACCTACACATAATGGAAGAAAAATTTGAAGCCTTTGTTATTAGTACTTGCGTGGCATGCAACCCGATATTGTCCTGCTCCGAGCAATATTCCAATATCACACGCATACCGTTCATCATCACGAAGTTGCAAATTCGAAACCTCCCTCAACCAACAAAAAAATGTCACAATCTAAGATTCTCAGTACACAGGTAGCTCAACGAACCACGACAACACATGAAAAATCCCACTGAAGCCTATCTACTCAGCAAAAACTGTGTACACAAGTCAACAACCTACCCGGCCTATATCTCACTTGTCAGCAGCTCGGTTCCCGTATATAAAAACCACTTGCGCCCGGCTCCGTTTCTTCCTCATGCCTGAGTGCCTCAGGTGAACGTACATATACCAAAGAAAGAAAGGCGTCAACGTGCCACACCAATGGCATCCGGTGTCGTCCGCAACGATGACGAGTCGGCGTCGCTGTTGGACGACGACGACGACTGGTCTCCTGTCTCCGCCGCCGCGTTTCCTCTCCCGCCGCCGTCGCCGCTCAACGGGAATGCAGCGGCGATGAGGAGCCCGGGGCACGCCGTCATGAGGCTCATACGCTCGCCCTTCGCCGCCGCCGTCTCCCGGATGACGACGTCCACGCGTACCGCCGCCGTCGTCAGTGCAAGCGACGGCCAGCCGATGCGCAACGGCGACAAGATGGCCGCCGTGACAGAGCGCCGCCGGGAGGCGAGGAGGGGACCAAGCCTCGAGCAGCTGCTCAAGATAGAGGCAGCGTCGCCGCCGCCGCCATCACGTCCGGACCGCAAGGGCAAACCGGACACGGTGGCTCCGACGACGTACAAGGTCTCCACCCGGACCGTGAAGGAGAAGCGTGCGCGGGAGCGGGAGCCGCCCCCCCGGTCATCTAAAGGCCATGTCACGGCGGTCGTCGGCGACGATGAGCGGCGGCACGCCGCGGCCGTGCCTGCCGCTGTCAAGTCCGGCGGCTCCGGCGCCGGCGGCGGGCGGCGAACGACGAACGCGAAGAGGCTGGTGGTCGTTCTCGAGTCTCTACGGACGTGCTCGAGGGACGCGGCGATCGACGTGGTGATGCCGATTTTGCCGAAGCGTACGAACGGGAAGGTTGCTGCTGCTGCAGGCCGTGCTGCTCCCGGCAAGGCGGAGCTCTTCTATTGCCGACCCATTCCGATGGGGCGGAGGTGCCGGGTGCAGCACCTCGAGGAAACTCCTTACAAGTGATTGATTTGTCACACAGCTCGCAAGGCCCAAGGGAGATTGGAGTCTCGGTCTCGGCCGGCCTCGGAGATGTGTGAGGCTGTGCATGTAGTATATTATATTTTATATGTTTCCGAAGTTGGATGTATATGTTATCTTGTCTCTTTACAAGTGCTTATATAACATACCACTTCTGTTTCAAAAGAGTAGGTCACTTTGACATTTCGATATTCTAAATTATAAATTTTACTATATATCTAGATATATATAATGCATATCTAAATTCATATATTAAAAGTTATGTATTTAGAAAAACTAAACGGCTTACAATTCAAAACAATAAGAGTATATTATGTGTTTTAGGACCTAATAAGGTTTGATTTTACGGCAGTTCAACACTTAGAAAAATAATCATATTTGTTTTGAAACTGCAACTTAGTTGACTATAGATTTTTTTAGTGGTAGAATCTGCTCCCACCACCATTAGAAATTTGAGCTATGCAATTCGCCTATGTGCTGCTCACATATTTTTTTATTTTATTCTAATATAATGTATGGTGCTGTTCCTTCAATTGTTTTTTGCGGTGTGATTGATAACGAAGCTAATATCTGCTGGTATACATTTTTTTCTTGAAAAAAAGGAAAATCTCCGGTCTTTGCAGAAGCACACAGTACGTCCTCTATTGGTACACATAGATGTAATTGGCAGTGAGGACGATGCTGGAATGACGGGGTTGTTCAGCATGCCTACGAGTCAGTTTGTGAAATGAAATAGGCGAACACAAGTTGAAGATGACTATATTAATTTTGTCCATGGTGTGATTATAATATCACAAGTAAATTAACGATCATAAAACACAAGTATTATCCCTATATTAAAATAGTTATCATTGTTGATTTTCGATCACGAGATGTCTGACCACTGGTCTAATTTAAAATTTTTACAAGTATTATTTATTCTATTTGTGATTTATTTTTTAATAGAACTTCAAATAGACCTTGTTTTCCATATTTATTATAATTTTTTAATAAGATGGTATTGCGAGAAAAAAGGCTACAATAATAAACATTTTGATCCGGACAGAGTATAAAAAATGAAACAGATCATAGGACTAAACGGAGGTCATTAGACAAATCTTAGACCACACGATCAGACAAGGCAAGGGTGAAAATCAGACTTGTCCCACGATGACCCAACGAGAGGGAAAAAAAAAATCCACGCAACTGCCTTGAACTTTTGTACTACTCCGTAACTCCGACGTGGGACAAGTTCCCATCTTCCTTATCCTGGAGCGGCACATGCAGCTTGTGTGCGTGTCCTCCAGCTTCACACGCGGCGTGCGGTGCGACGCCGGCGGCAACCACCGGCCACCGCGTCACCCTGTATCGAGAGATCTCTCGCCGCCCTTTTTATCACCGGCTGCCTCGCTGTACTGCCCACTCACACAAACAAATCATAAGCATCCATCGATCGAACAGCTGCTTGTCCAGAAAACACACACACACACACACACACACACACACACCAGTCGATCACTTCTGAAAGTCACAGTTAGGCACCAACCATATGGCGTCGATGCAGAAGAGCCACGAGGAGCGCGCCCAGTCCGCGGCGCAGAAGGCGGCCGACGAGCTCCACGCGGCGAGGCGGGACCAGGTCGGCGGGGATGCGCCGGCCAGCCCCCGCGGCGCCGCCGCCGGCGGCGGCATCCTGGGCAGCGTGCAGGAGAGCGCGCGCTCCGCCATGGGCGCCGTCAAGGACACCTTCTCCGGCGGCGGCGGCACCAACACCACCGCCACCACCCACGACGGCGCCGCCGGGGACGCGATGGCCACCGCGGGGGGCTACGCGGAGGAAGGGAAGGCGAGGGCCAGGGGCGCGGCGGACGTGGCCATGGGGAAGGCCGCGGAGACGAAGGACGCGGCGGCGGGCCGGGCGCGGGGCGCCATGGACGCGGCCGCGGACAAGACGAAGGTGCGCGGCGGGGAGACGCCGGAGGACGTGATGCTGCGGGTGAAGGCGGCGGACCAGATGACGGGGCAGGCGTTCAACGACGTCGGCGTGATGGGGGAGGAGGGCACCGGCATGCCGCGGCGACGGCGCTCTAGTGGCTGATGTACTCATCAGCTCGGAACAGGGAGAGGAGGAGAGGGAACAAACACGCCGGAGCCGAAATGGCCGGCGTTGTGCTTCTCATGTATGATGTGTCCAACTACAAAAAAAATAAATAAACAGGCGCAATAATGTGGCCTGTGCAATACTCTCTCTTCTCTTACAGTTTCGTGAGCTTCACGTACACACTTCTAAAAGAAATTAGTTTGACACATCTTAATTTACAACATGAATTACTTATTACTCTAATCTTCTATTTGTAAGAATCCGGGGTGGAGACGAATGGTGCCCCACGGCATATGTACACTCCGGTGACTGTTACGATTAGCGTAGCTGCGTAGAGCGTGCACCATGGACTCATGGAGAGCATGAGGCGATGCAAGAGAAAAGGAAAGTTTAGCACATCTGAACATCCCATTCCCACAAAACTAATAAAGTTATTAGCAGCAACTAACTGAATCACCCGGCCCATGGTGCCGTTTCGATCCAGGCTAGGCCCATGGGAGCTAGCAGTGCACTGACTGCCTCTGCTCATCTAGCCCACGGCCCAGGACACCCAGGCGCAATAGTTCCTCCGACCGTAGAAACGTATGAGGCCCACACATGTGAGCGGGAAAACGCAAAAAAATGTCTCCAACCGCTCTCATCAGACCCACGTCGGATGAGAGGCCCTCTTTTCTTCCCCACCCGAGCTCTCTCTCATCGGGCGACAACGCCAACGACCGCCCTTTCCGCGCCTGGACGGAATTCTCCGCTCGCCTGCAGGTATGTCCATCTCCTCCGGTCTTTGCAGAAGCACACAGTTGCACCGCCAATCCCGCCACGATTTGGCGCATCGGCGCCCTGTCCCCCGACCGATTCGGGGGCGGCGGGCGCGGGGCGTCGGGCGTCGGCCGTTGCAATCCATGTAATAGAAACTTTGTGGTACATGTAATAAAAACTTGGGTTTTCTTCTTCTTCTTCTCCCCTATGATGCATGCCAGAGCTTGCATCATATCATTCTGACTTGTATTTTGGTACTATTCGGACTTGCATCATGTCATTATGGTGGTGTTTAGATGGACAATTGGGAGGTTGAATTTGGGAGTTGAATGTCTCTTCATAATCATTGCATCACTATAGCATTTTCGTTTGTATGTGCAAAAAATTGTCCAAAAATTGATTAATTAGGCTCAAAATGTTCGTCTCGTAGAGTACAACAAAACCGTGCAATTAGTTTTTGATTTCATCTACATTTAGTACTCCATGCATGTTATGACATTTCGATGTGATGGGGAATCTTCTTTTTTGCACAGTGTATTTGGGAGTAACTTTTTGGAAACTTTGGGAACGGCGTCTTGCTGAACCTTGTAACAAGATATTTTAAGTGTCAGGCAGATATTTGCACCGTTGAAGATAAGTAGGTAACATACACACACGGCCGTTTCTGTGTAGTTGTCATCTTATCTCTTTCTCCTTCTCAGAAATCTTCAGCAGAGGGGTAGTACAAGGGAGCAGCTGAGCAAGAATGGCGGCACCAGGCTCACTTGGACTTCTCCACGCCTCGTCCTTCACTGCAGCCAAGTGCCAGCCGGTGGCGAGCCGGGTAGCGGCGCGGCGGGCGCCACGAACACTGTTCGCAGTGCGCGCCTCGGCCGCTGACGCCGCCAACAAGGACACCGTCCTCAAGGCTTTCCGCGAGAACAAGGCTCTCAAGGTTTATCTTTCTCTGTGTCTATTCACCTTATCTTTTGATGCCAACGTTTACGCACCATTTGGAACACGAGCTTCATTTGTTTTCCAGTAAAAGATAGATAAAATGTGTGCGTTCCAGACATAGCATTAGGATGCAGCAAGCTGCGCATGTTACTTTCCATAGAGTAGAAATGTGCAGATGTACTGCCGTCTCCAGCATAAGGCAATGGTATTTTTCGTGTTTCTGATACTGATAGGCTTATACAGATCATTTCCGGGCTACAGAACTTCGACAGGAGCAATGTTGCATCTGTTGTCACAGCTGCAGATAAGGTTGTTGATGCATCTATCTTTCAATGTTTATTATTTCGTTCTTGCTGACTTCTTTGGGACTAAATAATGTGAAAAATGAGGACGAGAAGGTCTTGCCTGGTTCCTTTGTAAAGAAATATGAAAATAGTATCGAAAGCAATCACGAAACATGTTATGTTATATATTGCTGTCTTCTAGAGGTATGCAGAATTAAAGATCGCGTCACTGATGATTGTTTCAAAGAACTCTAAAATTACACGTCAGGTCACAACTCAGGATCCGTTGTGCCGGAACAACACTCTTTAATTAGTGTTCATCCAGTATGTTCATTATGAAGTATCTCTGGAGAAATCATTATCAAAGCAAGCTAGCTGTATCATCTACCTACTCTCTTGAAATACAGTAAACATCTTCGAAAACAAGGAAGCGACCTATATTAGCTATAGACTATAGTTTTCCAATATATGTGAACTTTATTAAGAATAACAAGGAAGCAACCTAGGTTAGTTAAAAATGCCTTAGTTATGCAAACCTTGTCTAAGAAAAGTCTCAGCAAATTTTAATATGGCAGGTGTTGATGATGCATCTATCATTCAATGTTTATTATTATAATGTTTAAAGTTACACTATTAGCCATGTAAAATCTGGCAGGGGTCCATTAAAACGGCCTCTTTCATTTAGCAAATTGTAAAGTAAAATTTGTCTGAACCAGAAAATAAAGATGTTACTTATCTCACTTTGGATCGGCAACCATATATTAATATATTAGATTCAACTTCAAGTATAATAAGATACATGCTATTATATTCATGATCATTTCATATTTGGATGGAAATGTCACTCATCAGTCATCATACAAATTTGATGTACCTTTCTTAATGGCTGCAGGGAGGTGCCACCCATGTTGACATAGCATGTGACGCGGACTTAGTAAAGCTTGCTCTGGATCTTACCAGCCTTCCGGTAAGCTATCCATTCATAGGGTTGATTAGGATGTCAGTCATAATCGGTTTTACCCGGAAGGAGAGTAATGCATTTGAGCATTGCATATTACAGATTTGTGTCTCATCTGTAGATCCTTCAGCGTTCCATTCTGCCGTACAAGCTGGAGCTAAAATGGTCAGGCTATAAACTTTGGATGAGAACTACACAAAAAATTCAAAAAGGCATTTAAAAATCCTTCCATAAACCTTCTTTCTTGCAGGTTGAGATTGGAAACTATGATTCCTTTTACGAGATGGGCATCGAGTTCTCTTCTGAGCAGGTGCTCACTAAACCTGCTAAATTTGCTGTTTTGGATCGCTACTGAAACATAATCCACATGTTGAATAATAAGAGAAAGGTACATGTGTGATTCATTTCAGATACTGAAGCTGACAAGGGAAACCAGGAAGATGCTTCCAGGCATCACCTTATCAGTAACAGTTCCTCACACACTGAGCCTGCCAGATCAGGTATATGTTCGTAGCCGACCACTACATTTAATTAAAAAGTCTTCTGGAAGGAAAATAACTGACACATGCTTTAGACTAGGCTAATTTCGATGCTTATTGGCATGCAGATGAGACTTGCAGAGCTACTAGAAGAGGAAGGCGCTGATATCATCCAAACTGAGGGTGGAAAATGTTCTAGCCCTACAAAGCCTGGAGTGCTTGGATTAATTGAAAAGGTATGATAAACCTGGAATAAAAGATAGTGTGTATCTAGTTGATTTCTTGTTGAACCATAATTTAAAACTAATGTTAAAATTGGCAGGCAACACCCACACTGGCTGCAGCATACTCCATCTCTCGGGCTGTCAGCATTCCAGTGATGTGCTCATCAGGCTTAAGCTCGGTGACTGCACCAATGGCAGTAACTGCAGGAGCTGCTGGAGTGGTATGTACTAATGCATACCTGAAGTTTTTTTTTTGAAAAAAACAGCGATGCCATTTTACAAAATCCGATTTTTGTTCCACCGACTGCAGGGAGTCGGTTCTGCTATTAACAAGCTCAACGACGTTGTGGCTATGATCGCTGAGGTGAGAAGCATCGCACAATCAATGGGGCTGCTTTCAAGAAACGTATCAGAAAACTTGAGAACAGTTCATCACTAGTGACTAGGGCCTCGGAATCAATGTTTTGCCTTTTTTTGAGCGAACTTGAACAGTCAGTAAGGAAGCAGAGGATGCGGCAGCTCTGTATTTTCTCACCGGTGCCTTTTGTTGTGGATGTGATTAAGGTGTAAGCGCCGTAGAAGTGCTTCCTTGATCAATAGAAGTTGTAAGGTCTCACTTGTTTTCCATGTGCCTTTTTATCACTGTAAGTGTTGTTGAACACACAAGGAGCTTCAGATAGGTGTTGGATTTGTGGCCTTGTGGGGGACATCGAAACTGTCTTAAGAGGCATCTAAATTTTACTTTGGAATGCTTCAAATTGTTGCTTCATATTATCCTACATCTAAACTAGTTCAGTATTTTTAAAAAGCAAAACCAGTAAAATACTCCAATATCTAAAAACCTTATCCTAAATACCAAATCCATTTTGATTGACCGCCATTATCTAAAAACATTTATATAGAATTATAAATTTGATGACCATCATGAAACATACTTACATAATATTACTATTTTTTATCTTGAAATTTACATAAATATTGTTAGTTATAAAGTGTAATTTCGGATTGGATATGGACAATGTAATTCAACATCCTTTGGATATAAATACAGATAAGAGTTTTGCTAGATATCTGTCATGAGATTTTCTCAGGAAAATCTGTCGAATTTCTGACCTTTGGATTGTGCTTTAAGATGTGTGCTCCATGTATACTTCTGTCTGCTATTTGCTTTATTATTAGGTAGAAGATTGTTCTGCTGATAAGTGGGCTCATCAGGTCATAACCAAGGACTGCCACGGCATGGTGAATACCAAAAACCTACAGAAAAGTTTATCACTGATGGTCTAAGCGTGATAAGCCTTACACATACGCGTAGCATGTACATAGGCAACGCACGGATTCGTTCCTTATCCTTTTCCGGAAGAAAGAAGCCGAACACCATGCCTGCATGCTTGGGTACGTGTCAATCCACCCCACACGCGGCGCGCGGCGCGACGCCCGCCGCCGCGTCGTCACCCTCTCGTCGGCATCGTTTTATTGTACGCATCGGCGCATCGCACAGCTGCTCCCACTCACAACACTGGTCGATAGCTAGCTACTAGATCAACGGCGGTTTGGTGCCATGGCGTCCATGCAGAAGAGCCGCGAGGAGCACGCGCGGTCCGCGGCGCAGAAGGCCGCCGACGAGCTCGCGGCGTCGCGGCGGGACCAGCTCCACCACGAGGAGGAGGCGGCGCCCGCCAGCCCCCGCGGCGGCGCCGCCGGCGGCAGCATCCTGAGCAGCGTGAAGGAGAGCGCGCGGTCCGCCATGGGCGCCGTCCGCGGCGCCTTCTCCGGCGGTGGCGGCGCCCGGCACGACGACGACACCGCTGCGGGCAACAAGGCGACGGCGGCGGTGGAGAGCGCCAAGGAGTACGCGGCGGAGACGAAGGAGGGCGCGCGGCGGGCGCTGGCCGGCGACGCCGTGGGGAGGAATAAGGGCGAGACCGACGAGTCGGCGTGGCAGCAGGGGCAGGACGTGCGGCGGCGCGCGGCGGAGAAGGCCCGGGAGGAGGCGCGGCGCACCGACGAGCCGTCCGAGGAGGAGAAGTATATTATATATAATATATAATCCTCCATTTCTTCATGGTACCATGCTTACCTGTCACATGCACGAGTGACTGGTCTCCTCGGTTTTTGCCATTGCAGGGGCCGGGCGGCGACGGAGAACATCTACGGGAAGGCGAGGGGCGCGATGGACGCGTTCGGGGAGAAGATGGTGATGCCGACGGACGTGGTGGAGCGGAAACGGGCGGAGGCGGCGGCGCCGGCGGCGGGGACCGGGGGCGGCGATGAGCATGAGGAGGACGTGATGCTGCGGGTGAAGGCGGCGGACCATATGACCGGGCAGGCGTTCAACGACGTCGGCGTCATGGGCGAAGAAGGCACCGGCATGCCGCGGCGGCGCTAGGCCGCTTAGTAACTAAGTAGCGTCAGAGACACCTCTGCTGATGATGCAGCAGGCCGGTTGTTGTGTGTTTCCAACTTTTGTACGTATTTTGATCTTAGCGTGCCAGTACTTCAAACAAAAATAAACGTAAGCATGATGTGTACATATAAGCGGAAGCTTACAAACAAATAATCAAATGGCGCTGTTTAGCCAATGCTGTTTAATAGAGAATCTATCTTACAAATGATATATGGTTGTCTCGGGGTAGCATATTTTTAATCTCTATTTAATAATAATTTTTGTAATTTCTAATCTCCAATTAACAATAATTTTTATATCAAATCTAATAATTATGAAGACTTAGGGTGCGTTTGGTTGAAGAGCGAGGTAGAGGTAGAATGGAACGACTCCACTCTAACATGTAAGAATGAGATGGTTCCCTGCTATGCTAGATGCATGTTTGATTCAAGGGATAGAAGGGCTCTATTTTAGATGCATGTTTGATTTAAGGGATAGAAGGGCTCTATTTTCATTACTCCGTCAACCACCGTTATATGGGGCCCGCCTATCAGCTTCTCTTCCTCTCTCCCTCTTCTTTCTCTCTCCTTTTTCTCCCTCTCCTCCCCCCACGCCCCCCGATTCCAGCGCCGCCGAAGGCCGCCCGAGATTCCAGCACCGCCTCCACTCTCCCTCCAGACGCTCGAGCTCGCCGTTCCCCGCCGCCGCCGCCGCGAGATCCACCCCGGCTCGCCGGCTCGCGGCCGCAGGGCAGGGGGCGACGCGGCTCACGGGGCGACGCGGCTCGCCGGCGGCCCCTGCCCGGTTG
>OAMR01000409.1:188317-229862 GCA_900205405.1 Echinochloa crus-galli
ACCGGTTTTTTGACCCAAGAAAATAAATTGTTTGATTCGATTGGGAATACCTCAATCGGCCTTGAGCCTTTATATATATAGGCCGGGGAAGTCGTACCCCTTCCAAGTCGGTTACAATATGGGATTACATCAGAAAACCTAAACCTACTCGAATTACAGAACCAAACCGGTCTGACCGGTTTGGCAAACCGGTCAGACCGGTTTCCCTCGGGTACAAATCTTGTCGAAGTCATAACTCTCTCATCCGAAGTCCAAATCAGGCGTTCTACATATGCATCTTGATCGTCTCGACGAGAGCTACGCAATGGTGAAGTCCAAACTGCATTTGACAATGTTACCAAAACCGGTCTGACCGGTTTGTGCACACCGGTCAGACCGGTTTGCACTGTGTGCCAATTTTGGATGTCAACAATATGTATATGTTTGAGCATATATTATATGTATGCACACGTCTCGTACACAAAAGCTCGAGCAGAGGCTAGCTGCTTGGAGTCATAGAGCTCATCGAGCGGGAGTGGGCAAATGGCGCAAAAATTTCATAGTCTAGCTAGAAGCGCACTTGAACTGCACGAGGATTTGCCTACTTCTAGTACGTACATCCTCCTGTCCGAAATGGTTGAATTCTTCCATGGATGGTATGGGAACACGATGCATTCATCCGGCCGCACGTGTGCCATCTACATCTGCTTACGAACCCCCATTATATTGCAGACTTTGCGCACTAGCTAGTACACACGCTAGCTCCCCCGGCTAGCAATTTTAGGAGACATACACATTTAAAAAGATCGTATAGATTCAAAGATATATATACTATATAAACCAATTTCAGCCAACAAAATAAAGCATATAGCAAAGATAAAGCAATGACTAAACTAATTCCTTCATCACAACCATAGTAAAAAAGTGAAGGCCAAAGAGTTACACTACAGTGCTGGCTGGCCTGTGATATGATACTTCTGGCAGGCCTGTGATACTTCTAGCTATAGCTTAGGCGGCCCTTGTATATATATCCGGCCTGTGTTGCATGTGTCCAAGGGCCATATTTTCGGCCATATTAGGTCCGGTTGCTCCACGTCTGATTGTTAGCTAGCTAATTTTAGTCAAAGTGATCCAAACGGGGCTATAATTCTCAGCAAAACTCCTTTTAACTACTTATTACATAGTAACTATCCAATTAGCTAGTGATGTGCAACCTAGCTAATTCCAGCTAGCCTGACCACATATCTATACTATAAAGAGAATTAAATTTGAAAACACTTCTCACCAACAAAAAAAACCCGCACCCACCTCACATAGGACCCACCTGTAGGGAAAAAAAGGCTTGATAGGGGTGAAAAAAGGTTGATACGGGGAGGGGGGAGGGACATTCCTATGTTGATTTCCCCCTCTAAATTCAAAACTTTTTTCACCCAAAAAGGGCCCACCTGAATATACGCACATTTGTACCCACGTCTATACATAATACATAATTATCCCGTATTGCTAAAAGATAATAAATTATAGAGTTTTTTCCATATAAATAAATGCCAACTATCATGAGTTTTGAGAATATACCTAATGCTCGCCATACATGAGAGAGCGAATATAAAGTATTTTTAAAAGCGCTTTGCACTAAAGTGAAGTGATATTGTTTTAGCATCTACGTGTCATCAATAAATGTGCGTGCCGCACATGCGTTCTTGCTAGTATAGTAATAAAGATGGTTGATATCTGTTTTTCTCCGCATCATGTTCTAGGATCTGGTGTGTACAAGTAGACTACTTATATTACGACATTATCGACTTCATATGAATTGTAAATTCAAATATACGATACTTACGGACTTGGATTGCTGGATTGCAGGCAAGGAAAAGAGACCACAAGGTAAGACCAAGAAGAAGTAGTAGTTCCTGGATATTACTCCAACTACCTTGGTGTGGCTCCCACGGAATTTGTACGGAAAAAAGGAAATGTGCATGGACAATATACTTGAGCAAGCACGTTGGCCGTACGTGTATAAAGATCTAACGTAAGGCCAAGGGTGTGTAAAGTGGTAGTAGCCTGCTGCACGTACTGTCTGCGTTGCGCCCACGACAGCCGTTGCAGCGCGCCGGCAGCTTCCGTTTCCAAGTCCGTCGATCGGAAGAAAGGAGTCTAGTTTGTGGAGAACAGCTAGGAAAGATGCTTCTCCGTGTTGATTGACCGTTTATATGTACACGTTGTACAGCAGTTACACATGTAAATTAGAGTAACAACAGATATATATGTTACTGGTCGATGTGCCAGCCATATCTACATGAGAAGCCTACATTATATTGTTGGAGGTTGTTGCCGAATGTGTGTGGTGGTCTCTGTTGCCGTAATTGTCGGACGGTGAACAGGAAAAGGGATGAGTATAATGAACAGTCTGCCTTGCGTATCTGATACAAACTGATTGCTCCGTGCCGCTTCAAGCATGTCCATCTGAGCAATTTCAGTGGTTCCTTCAGAATCGGTTGCAGGTAGTAGCATGATATGATCTCTCGCTCGCAAGTTATATATGTACTTACATATCTCCTTGATCCAATTTCTTTTTTTACCCCTCATGCATCAGTAAAACACTAGCTACATACAGTATATACATACTACACAGCTTTCTGACGCATTCTCTTCCTTTTTTTTGTAAATTCTCTTTCAGACGGAAATGTTGTTACTGTGGTTATTTGCAGCACACATCCTGATCACCCCAGGCATTGGCATCTTACGTCAAGGATTTTTCCGCTCCTAAACACCCAAAGAAATATCTATCATTTTCCATGCATACTGAAGGAGCAAGCATGTGGTGCATATGTAGCCAAACAAAATAATACTGAGGTCCAAGGTGTTTTATGAATGCTAAAAGAACAAATTGCAAGTGATGAATGAATGTTAAAGAACATATTGTAAACGTAGTTGCTAAAGGGGACATGATGTAAGAAGCATATTCAAGGGGAGAAGCAGCAGAGAGAAGTGAGGCATTTAGAGAAGCAATCAGATAAGAACTCATCATGCTAAGATATGCTTTGCATTGCTAGCTGAACATGGAGAAGAAGCTTTGCAACATGTAATAAATTTTGAATATGCTTAGATCCATAATGATTTAGCACAATGCATAGAGTCTTACTTTTTCCTCATATTGTATATTCACACTAACCCACAAAGTGTATCCCAACAGAAATAGCAAGTAGGCCGATAGTGGCTGACAAAACTAGCAACATTTATATGACATTTAGCAGAAGCCTTTTTCCAAAACAATGCCAATGTGTTTATGAGTTGTGTTACTCCACAAATGATAAAGTGCTGCTAAAACATGTGCGTGGTCAACCCAACCAAGAATACAATGACAATCCAGCACTATGAAAGTTTCACTTTTTTTTAGGTATATGAAAGTTTCACTTTTGAGATTTCATACCTAAGGCTAGACTTGCAACTGGAGTGAAGTCGTAACCAGATAGCTGTACTGGAGGTGTGGATGTATAATGTTGTAGCTAGTACCTATCACTACTAGAGAAATCAACATTCACCCTCTTCATTAGCACCGGGTCCAAAATTTGGGTGCCCTCGGGGTTCGTATTTACCAACCGGTGCTAAAGCTCTTCAAACCTTTAGCATCGGGTCGTAACACCAACCAGTGCTAAAGGCCTTTTAGCACCGGTTGGTAAATACGAACCGGTGCTAAAGGGGGTGTCGCATGCTACTTCAAAAAAAAAGCATCTTCTACCCAGTCACATGTGCTGCATAGGTGAGATGAAAAAAAAGGGTACGCACGAGCTAAGAGGTCCTAAGGTGCCAAAGGCCATTTTTCTACTACTGTATCCAATTTCATGTGCTCTAATGGCTTGATGCCATAATTTCGTTTTCTTGTGAATGTAATAAATATTTTTGAGATAATTATATTACAACAATGACTTATTCACCAAATATCAAATGAAGTCTCCATTACCACTAGAATTGCAATGAACTATTTGTGTGACAATAGAGCACATTCCCACAATATATTAACATGGCAATAAAGCATATTTTCTTTAAATATTATAGCATGGCTATAGAGCCAATTGCAACAAAATATTAACTATTTTCAAGACAGAAGAGCCAATTTCCATGAAATATTTGTGTGGCATTATAGCTTATTGCCAGGTAATCTTTATGTGGAAACATAGCATATTGTTACTAAATATTTGTGTGGCCATATACAGAGCGGGATTGGTTCACACCATGTTGTTTCACTATTGCCATGTTGTTGTTCGTTGTAGGTGATGTCTAATGCAATGCCTAATTGCCTGGCAACACATACTATTGCCACCACATTGGTCATTGTAACTCCTATGTAATAATACTTCATTGACTCATTGTGTGGAAATTACAGTAGCTATTTTTTTATTACTTGTATGTTTGCTTTAGATGATTATTTTCAAGAATAGAAAGAATGCATATCTCAATATTTTAATAACCATATGAAACTAAAGTACAATTATTACGTTTTTAGTTGTCCAAACATATATCATATATAAATATAAATGATGATGTATTATATTAGTCAATGTATTCTATGCGAACCAGTTTCGTGTGCAAACTATGCAAACTTCCACCACAGTCGTTGGATCCCCATCCGATGGCCACATAGAGAGGTGGGAAATTTTAACACTTGAACCCTCCCACAATTAGCTTTCCTAACCATAATTTAATTTTTTTACTGAAATTTTAACACGCCGAACTCTTTTTTTTACGGAAATTGCCGCCAGCCCATGGCTGTTTTTTTTACGGCCGCGAATGCCGCCGGTCCTTGGCGAGACGTCCCCTGGCCAGCAGATGAGAAGCATTGTGATTAACCTTCCCAGGTAGAGAGGTTCGTGTGTTGGAAATATGCCCTAGAGCCAACTGGATTCGATCCACTAGTGGGCTCAGGCGTTAAAGTCATAATGGGCCACAAATGCTGTAAAGCCCATTACCGAGGGAAGGGGTACACTATCTATTAACACCATATTGCTAATGGAAGATGGTGTGGGAAATTTTCTCCCAATAAATATAGAGACATTCTCTCCAGTAGCGATGCTTAAATCTATCCGGATCATTCTAGCAATAGCTGCGTATTTTGATTATGAGATATGGCAGATGGATGTCAAAACAGCTTTCCTAAATGGGAATCTAGAGGAGGATGTATACATGATACAGCCTGAAGGTTTTGTCGATCCAACTAATGCTGGAAAAATATGCAAGCTTCAGAAATCCATCTATGGATTAAAGCAAGCATCTCGGAGTTGGAACCTTCATTTTGATGAGGTAGTCAAAGGGTTTGGCTTCCGGCAGAATGAAGAAGAGGCTTGTGTTTACAAGAAGGAAAGTGGGAGCTCTGTTGCATTTCTAATCTTGTATGTGGACGACATACTGCTGATTGGGAATGATATTCCTATGCTAGAATCCGTTAAAGGTACACTTGTCATTCATATTACACACATTTTCCTCGCTGATTCTTGTATTAATTCCTGGGTATTTGATACCGGATCGGTTGCTCATATCTGTAATTCGATGCAGGAACTAGTAAGAAGTAGAAGCGTGGGAAGAGGCGAAGTTGATTTCCGCGTGGGCAATAATGCAAGAGTTGCTGCTTTGACCGTCGGGACGATGCAACTCCACCTTCCGTCAGGATTTATCATGGAATTGAATAATTGTTATTTTGTGTAGATTAGTCTCTGATCGGTTTGTGATCTCCACTATGATGGTAGTGTAACGAATTACTCCTACCGGTCGGAATTCCGCCACCGGAGTTAAGTGATACACGTAAACCCAGGCATGGTGAAATATAGATCAATGTGATTGGTCGGATCGAATTTAGGTATATTGACGGTAGCGATAACGGCGGACGGTCCGTGCAAGAACGCCATGATCAGAATGGAACCTTTGAGAACTTGACTCTCAGTAGCCAAGAGGTGATGCAGGTGTGGGTGGAGTATGATAGAGAGAAGACACAGATTGACGTCACCATGGCTCCTCTAGCTATGATCAAACCTAGGAGATCAACAGTGTCAGCCATCTACAACCTCTCAGATGTGCTCACCGATGTGGCGTACATCGGCTTCTCATCATCAACAGGCAAGATCAACACACAACACTATGTTCTTGGCTGGAGCTTCGCCATGAACAACCCTGCTCCATCCATTAATGTAACCATGCTTCCAAAGCTTCCACAACATCATCTAAAGGGTCGGCGATCTTGGGTGTTAGAGGTAGTCCTGCCCATAGGAACTACAACATTTCTCCTGTCATTGGGAACCATTGCTTTCTTGGTCGTGCGGAGGCATTTCAAGTATGCGGAGGTCCGAGACGACTGGGAGTTGGAGTTTGGTCCACACCGCTTCTCATACAAAGATTTGTTCCATGCGACGGGGGAATTTGAGAACAAAAATCTTCTTGGAG
This sequence comes from Echinochloa crus-galli, assembly GCA_900205405.1. Lineage (NCBI taxonomy): Eukaryota > Viridiplantae > Streptophyta > Magnoliopsida > Poales > Poaceae > Echinochloa > Echinochloa crus-galli. The sequence continues at coordinate 194,729 of OAMR01000409.1, forward strand.
TTGGAGGATTTGGCAGAGTGTACAAAGGGGTGCTCCCGAGATCAAGATTGGAGATAGCCGTGAAGAGGGTGTCGCATGACTCCAAGCAAGGCATGAAGGAATTCATAGCAGAGATTGTCAGCATAGGATGTCTTCAGAACCGTAATCTCGTCCAGTTGCTTGGCTATTGCCGGCGCAAAGGTGAGCTCATCTTAGTATATGAGTACATGCCCAATGGAAGCTTGGATAAATATCTTCATAATAGCAAAGAGGTTAACTTTGTGTTGAGTTGGACTCAAAGGTTTCAGATCATCAAGGGAATTGCATCTGGGCTGCTGTATCTCCATGAGGAGTGGGAGAAGGTGGTTGTTCACCGAGACATCAAGGCAAGCAATCTTCTCCTTGATGATGGGATGAATGGACGATTGGGTGATTTTGGCCTTGCAAGGCTGTATGACCATGGTGTCGAGCCACAAACTACACATGTGGTTGGCACCATAGGTTACCTTGCTCCAGAGCTAGCACGCAGCGGAAATGCCACTCCTCCTACAGATGTTTTTGCCTTTGGTATGTTCATCCTTGAGGTCACCTGTGGTCAAAGGCCTGTCAATCACCAAAACACGCAAGATAGTCAGGTCATGTTGGTTGATTGGGTGCTTGACAAGGTGCAGAAAGGATCGTTCCGTGATACAGTGGATGCTAGGTGTTGGAAATATGCCCAAGAGACAACTGGATTCGATCCACTAGTCTTAATGGGCCACAAATGTTGTGAAGCCCATTACCAGGGGAAGGGGTGCTTTATTTATTAGTCCCATATTGCTAATGGAACATGGTGTGGAGAATTTCATCCAAATAAATAGAGACCAAACCCCTCCTGAAAAAGACACGACTTCCAAGCAATAGTTGCTTTTCTCCCCATCGTGCTCGCGGACCTAGCAGTCCGGTGCGCGACGTTTCAATCCTCGTACGTGTGGATACCTCGGAGGTGCTGCGCTTGGAGCACAAGGACGAACCGCACGTGCAGGACCAGACGGACGTAAGCAACTGCACTGCACTGCCACTTCGACGCGTTCGTCTACATCACAGCTTTCCTCAATGGGAACCTAGAGGAGAATGTATACATGATACAACCAGAAGGTTTTGTCAATCCAACTAATGCTGAAAAAATTTGCAAGCTTCAGAAATCAATCTATGGATTAAAGCAAGCATCTCGGAGTTGGAACCTTCGTTTTGATGAGGTAGTCAAAGGGTTTGACTTCCGGCAGAATGAAGAAGAGGCTTGTGTTTACAAGAAGGAAAGTGGGAGCTCTGTTGTACCGCGCTGTCTATGCCTTCTCCTCATCGTGCTCGCGGACCTAGCAGTCCGGCGCGCAACGTTTCCATCCTCGTACGTGTGGATACCTCGGAGGTGCTGCGCTTGGAGCACAAGGACGGACCGCACGTGCAGGACCAGACGGATGTGAGCAACTGCACTGCACTGCCACTTCGACGCGTTCGTCTACATCGAGATGGTTTCCGCTGCAACTGCGCGTCTAATGGTAACGATCCATGATCTATAATCCTGTTTTCGGGTAAACGAGTTTTTGTATGTGCTAGCGTAGCCTCCTCGTGTCCCTACAGTGGTATCAGAGCCGTAGCTGTTTCGTTATAGGTTCGGATGTGTGCATATGGAGATATGCTTGATGTAGATGAGTCTCTGATCGGTTCGTAATCTTTGCTATGATGGTCGTGTAACGAATTGCTCCTACCGGTCGGAATTCCGCCATCGGAGTTAAGTGATACACGTAAACCCAGGCATGGTGAAATATAGATCAATGTGATTGGTCGGATCGAATTTAGGTATATTGACGGTATATGGCGATGCGCGGCGGTGTGGATTGGATCCATAATCGGGCCGGGTTTTGCGCGAAAATCAGGTTGTTCGTAAAACAGCCATAACTTTTGCATACGACCTCGGATTGAGACGATTTTTATATAAAAATTCATCTACAGAAAATTTTACGCATGATTCCGACTGCCAAAGGCAGTTTCACTGAATTTAGATTTGCGAAAAAGGGCCGGGAAGATAGAGTTTTCGGCGATTTAAGTTTGAACGTCGGAATCGGCTAACTTGTTTTTGCAGAATCATGTGATCGGTATGGCCCTATGTGTATGTGATGCATGTATGTAATTAATCATGACCTGCGTGTCGTAAGTAAGTCAATACGGCTGGAGCCATATATATTGTCAATTTGATGTAATGGCCTGCGTGCCAACTTGTGATGATCTAATGCGCGGATGTGTAATTTATTTTACTATCATACGTTAGATAGTTCTTGGAGGACTCATCACTGAAGGATGGCACACATGGATCATGGAGATGGAGATCATCATGATGGACAGTACAATGGAGATAGAGATCTCCATGTGTTAATGGGCCATACCATATCATTACTATGTGAATGTCGTTCTTATTGTTTTACTTCTACATATGCGATGATAATGGTTATTTTTGTGCATGCGACGGTAGAAGTAGAACGATCCCTCAGCAATGTTTAAGTTATGAATGCCCTCCCAACTAAACCTTGCACCGTCACATGTCTTGTACAATTAGTGGTGGGTCTATGAAATTAGGGTGCCACTAGTTTTCCTTGACTAGATGGGTTCGTATCGGATACTTACTCGCATAAAGGGTTGGTTAACTTAAACAAGGTCATCTTAACGGTTAAGGACCTTGGGGCGTGAAGGTTGGACGCCGAGACATAGAGATGTCACCCAACAACAGGAGTCATATGTGATATGATTAGCAAAGGTTGCTTACCGATCTACCATGTCTTCTAGCGGTGATGCTAAAGCTCACTAGTGGACTTGTTAGTTGTGGATCCTGAATCACTAAGTATCAATGGAGGGATATTGATTTTAGTGGGAGTAGACTCTGTTAAATTGTTTAATGTATTTTACTCTATCATAGATATGTTGTCTTAGTATTTTTGCATTATTTTCGTTGTAGATCAATGGCACCTAGCAATGCACCGTTTTCTTTGCGTTCGGTCCTTGAGAAGGATAAGTTGAATGGAACATCAAATATTGTTTATTTCAATCGGCTCTTACTTAATTCCACACGAGGTACCTACCCTTGGGGCGCATGCATCCGGAGACAACTCGGTGGACAGCACAGCATGGATCTGTCTTGCATCCAAGACCTCTCTCCGTACGCAAAATAGCATCGATCTGCTATTTTTATGTTGTTCGCCCAATACAAGGAAGGCCTGTCTCCGTACAAGACTTGCATGCTGTTGGAAATATAGAGCTAACTGGATTCGATTCACTATTCACTAGTGGGCTCAGGCGTTAAAGTCATAATGGGCCACAAATGTTGTAAAGCCCATTACCGAGGGAAGGGGTACACTATCTATTAACACCATATTGCTAATGGAAGATGGTGTGGGAAATTTTCTCCCAATAAATATAGACCAAACCCCTCCTGAAAAGGACACGACTTTCAAGCAACAGCCGCGCTGCCTACGCCCTCTCCTCATCGTGCTCGCGGACCTAGCAGTCCGGTGCGCGACGTTTCAATCCTCGTACGTGTGGATACCTCGGAGGTGCTGCGCTTGGAGCACAAGAATCCAAGTGAGCCCCAACTCATTCCAAAGCTGATCAATGATTCAAATAAATTAGTAATTTATTTGAGAAAGGGGTGAGAATTGTTACGTGATTATACTACTTCCACAGTCTCAGAATATAGCTGTTTTTATTTTAGCGTTAAAACAAGAATATTAGCTATTTCTGAGTTTTTAAGGATGTTTCTAGCGGTGTACTGTAAAAAATGTTTCGTTTGGTTCACTTAGGCATTCCCCAGCTTTGCTTATCTCTTCTTTTAGAAAGAGAGGCATTCTTCCTCATCTCTTTGCACTCGGCAACATCCCCAATGTTAGCTGCTCATCCCTGAAATCTCCAATCTTCCTCCTGCATTCAACGCTCACCAAGTCCATGGAATAGGCACACACATGCATCAAGCATCTTCTATTCTAGAAAGGTTTAACGCGGAACAATTTAAAATTTCAATTGGATTTCTTAATCTGTCTAAAAAAAGTCCAACTTTTAGCTATATTTTGGGGTAGAGGGAGTAACTTGTCAGAATCCATTGTCATAATGGACTCAGCTGTCATTGATATTCTGCTTTTAGCTAGGGACAACATCATAATCGTTCCATATGTACTGAAGATTGAAATGTGAATATGCTCAGAAGTCACAACATAGTTACAAGTTTACAACTTCACGGTACAGATTTGGAGCTAGAACCACATTATGGGCCAGACAATTCATGCTTCAATAGGACAATGCAGTGTAATTAATTGCCTCTAGCCACCGTACCCCCACCCAGAAACAAGTGTCCATGTCTCCCACCCGTTTTCCCACAGTCCAAGGCATTACTTTCCGGAACTACTAGCTCTGAGCTACATTTGCTCAAAGGCAAAAGGGAATTTTGGACAGTATGTCGTGCTCGTGGCATGGGACAAAACGACAACTTATTGCACATGTAGGAGGCCTCACTGATGCAGTTGTTTAATAACAGAGGGTGCGTAGGGGGCACCAAATTGTGTGATTTGTGTGACGAACTGATCTGGATTATTCTCATTTCTAGATTAGAATATCAATGCTCAGTTGGATAGCCTTGGGGATAGAGAAGGTCAACCGTGCGATATAGGGAATCATTTCACAGGGATGTCAGGATTAGGTGATAGGCTACTGTATGATGTAGCAGATTTGGGGATTTGAGGCTGATGATTTTTTTTTTACTCTAGCAAAATTCCAACCTTGTCGGCATGGTACATGGTAGTCCTGCAAAAGACTAATAGTCGAATTAGCGTTTCATTTATATATACGTGCCCATCCGGGTAGTAAAAGAAATAGCGTACCTTTGTTCATGGACCATTTGTTACGATAATATATTTGTGAGTTTACTACATTTTAATATGAGACAGATGCACGAGATAGATCTATAAATTTAATGAAACTATTATAAATATTCACAGTAAATTATTAGACAAAAATAGGTAATTGTTGGTTGTGTAGATGTTCTAGTGTCTAAACCAATACTGACTTTACTAGAGGCAATAAGGCCTTCTCCAATGGCAAGGGTCAATACCTAGCTCTAAGCACTCTAAGAGACAGCTCCTCCAATGATCTAGTTCTTAGCACATAGCTCATAACATGAATGACCCCACACGTCATCCTCACACAATCTCGAAATACGTGTATGAGACTATCTGAAAATTTGGGGTTGTGAGGCATATGTCAAGCGACTTCAGTCGGACAAGCTTACACCAAAATCGGACAAGTGCATATTCGTGGGATATCCAAAGGAAACAATTGGATATTATTTCTACAACCGATCAGAGGGCAAAGTGTTTGTCGCTAGGAACGGTGTTTTCTTGGAGAAAGAGTTTCTCAACAGCGAGAAAAGTAGACAGAAGGTGTATCTTGAAGAAATTCGAGATGAGCCTATGAGGCAAGACTTTACGAGTGATGCTGATGTAGCAGAACGAGTTGAGGCACCTGTGGTAAGAGAAGAACCGCCACAACCACGAAGGTCGGAAAGGCCACGTCGCGCTACACAGAAAATGAATCTCCTAGTTACGGGAGAGCGCGACATATTGTTGATGGACAACGATGAGCCTAGGACCTATGCGGAAGCTATGATGGACCCAGATTCCGAGAAATGGCAAAGTGCCATGAGATCCGAGATAGATTCCATGGGGCAAAATCAAGTTTGGAACTTAGTTGACCCGCCTGATGGTGTGAGACCCATCGAGTGCAAATGGATCTTTAAGAGAAAGAGAGATGTAGACGGAAATGTTAACGTCTATAAAGCACGACTTGTTGCAAAAGGTTTTCGACAAGTTCAAGGAGTTGACTACGACGAGACATTCTCTCCAGTAGCGATGCTTAAATCTATCCGGATCATTCTAGCAATAGCTGCGTATTTCGATTATGAGATATGGCAAATGGATGTCAAAACAGCTTTCCTCAATGGGAACCTAGAGGAGGATGTATACATGATACAGCCTGAAGGTTTTGTCGATCCAACTAATGCTGGAAAAATATGCAAGCTTCAGAAATCCATCTATGGATTAAAGCAAGCATCTCGGAGTTGGAACCTTCGTTTTGATGAGGTAGTCAAAGGGTTTGACTTCCGGCAGAATGAAGAAGAGGCTTGTGTTTACAAGAAGGAAAGTGGGAGCTCTGTTGTATTTCTAATCTTGTATGTGGATGACATATTACTGATTGGGAATGATATTCCTATGCTAGAATCCGTTAAGACTTCGCTGAAAAATAGTTTTTCTATGAGGGACTTAGGGGAAGCTGCATACATTCTGGGCATAAGAATCTATAGAGATAGATCGAGGAGGCTTATAGGATTAAGCCAAGATACTTATATTGACAAGGTGCTGAATCGGTTCAGCATGGAACAGTCCAAGAAAGGGTTCTTGCCTATGTCACATGGCATACACCTCAGCAAGACTCAGTGTCCTACGACGACTGATGAGCGGGAGCGCATGAGTAAGGTCCCTTATGCTTCAGCAATTGGATCCATCATGTACGCCATGATAAGTACTCGTCCAGATGTCTCATATGCTCTAAGTGTTACGAGCAGACACCAGTCTAATCCAGGTGAAAGTCACTGGACAGCGGTGAAAAACATTCTTAAGTACTTTAGAAGGACTAAAGATGTGTTCCTAGTCTATGGAGGTGAGGAAGAGCTCATTGTAAAGGGTTACACTGATGCTAGTTTCCAAACTGATCCAGACGATTCAAAGTCGCAATCAGGATTTGTGTTCACAATAAACGGTGGTGCTGTAAGCTGGAAAAGTTCTAAGCAAGATACTGTGGCTGATTCTACAACGGAAGCAGAGTACATCGCAGCTTCGGAAGCGGCGAAGGAAGGTGTTTGGATGAGGAAGTTTCTCATTGAGCTTGGTGTGTTTCCCAATGCATCTAGCCCATTGGAACTCTACTGTGACAACAATGGGGCAATTGCACAGGCTAAGGAGCCGAGGAATCACCAGAAAAACAAACATGTACTGCGGAAGTTTCACCTCATTCGAGAGTTCGTTAGACGTGGTGAGATAAAGATATGCAAAATACATACGGATTTGAATATTGCTGATCCTTTGACAAAGGCTCTTCCACGGCCTAAACATGAATCACACACGAGAGCTATGGGTATTAGATATCATTTAGATTAGCTCCAGTGTGAGTGGACAATGTTTTGTATCTATGACATATTGTTTATTTATTGAATATCCATGAAAGGCAACTTGTATATGATTAGCAATTATGTGAATTGTCTGTGAAACTCAATACTTGTATGGTTATTCAAAAGGATTGTCCCTAATTTGATTAGCACATGTATTAGTTGATGACTATGTTTCACAAGTCATGGACATGGAGATGTCAAACTAATAATGTGGGCACATGTATGACATGGGGCTGGACTGACCCAGTTTGAGACTTGTTTATCTCTTCTTCACAACGCGTATGCTTTGTCCTTAGACCTGAGATTGTCGTATGTACTCAAGATGTGAATTGACCTACTTAGGGACTACCAAACGCTGCACCGTAACTGGGTAGTTATAAAGGTGGTTTTCGGGTTTGTCAAGAAGCATGCTGTGAGGCATGGTCAATCAAGATGGGATTTGCCCCTCTCTATACGAGAGAGATATCTCTGGGCCCCTCGAGTGATCGGATCAAGAAATGCATGGCCGTGCTAGGTTAAGTGTTAACCTCTTGAAGGATCCGACTCACAGATTCGAGAAAGGGAGGTCTTACTTGGAGTTAGACCAAATATCGTGAGGCAAAGGGAATAGCTTGTACGTGATGTTGTGGTGGTTCGTCTGATATGATCTTTACGTATTCATGGGAGTTGACACGTCTTGCTAGAGGCCGCTATCAACTATTGGAACGAGTAGGAGTACTCGAACCATGTCTATGTGTACGTGAACCCATAGGGTCACACACTTAAGAGGTTTGGAACACTGAAAACTTGCTTATGAGATTGTCTCTAGTGCAAGTGGGAGATTGTTGGGAATATGCCCAAGAGACAACTGGATTCGATCCACTAGTCTTAATGGGCCACAAATGTTGTGAAGCCCATTACCAGGGGAAGGGGTGCTTTATTTATTAGTCCCATATTGCTAATGGAACATGGTGTGGAGAATTTCATCCAAATAAATAGAGACCAAACCCCTCCTGAAAAAGACACGACTTCCAAGCAATAGTTGCTTTTCTCCCCATCGTGCTCGCGGACCTAGCAGTCCGGCGCACGACGTTTCCATCCTCGTACGTGTGGATACCTCGGTGGTGCTGCGCTTGGAGCACGAGGACGGACCGCACGTGCAGGACCAGACGGACGTGAGCAACTGCACTGCACTGCCACTTCGACGCGTTCGTCTATATCGAGACGGTTTCCGCTGCAACTGCGCGTCTAGTGGTAACGATCCGCACGTTCCTGTTTTCGGGTAAACGAGTTTTTGTATGTGCTAGCGTAGCCTCCTCGTTTCCCTACATCGTGGAGGATGAACAGATCGATGCCGGCAACAAAGATATGAGACAGAGGACTGAAGGCAGCAATGAACACAGGTCCTCTCTTCTCCACACAGTACGTGAGCAGCATAATAATATAATTGATGTTTTGCTGATATGATTTGGTCATATCGAATTAGCCTTTTTCTCCTTCCGTGGTCCTGGAGCATTATGTGTCCTCTGATCAATTTCTGAAATTGGGGCTGCATGATCCATCAGTAGTCCAGCTCCAGCCTCCAGCAGCGGCCACCGGCAAGCCCGAGAGCACGGCACCGTCCGGTGGGTGTTCGACTCCGTCTCCATGATGGCAAACGTCGTCGGGTTTGCGTTGTGGCAGCTGCTGCAGAGGAAGTTCACCAAGAAGTACCCAGCCGTGTACTCGGCAACGGCGTTCATGTCGCTCTTCAGCTTCATTCAGGCAGGAGCTCTGACCCTGTCGATACAACGGAGCAGCATTGCAGTGTAGGCTCTCAAGGGGACAATAGAGATCGTCACCGATGTCTACTGCGTAAGAACCGATGATCTCTTGCACTGTATACATGTGTTGCGTGCTTCTATTAGTTCGACAAAGAACCTTAGGGCACTGATGCAAGTGTTGTGATTTCAATTCAGGGTGTCGTGGTGTCTGGCATCGGGTACCTGCTGCTCACGTACTGTGTGGAGAAGAGAGGACATGTGTTCATTGCTGTCTTCAGCCCTCTGTCTCAGATCTTTGTTGCCGGCATTGATCTGTTCATCCTCCACGAACCTCTCTACCTTGGAAGGTTAACCACAATGCTTCTCATCTGTTGGCCAGGGGACGTCTCGCCAAGGGCCGGCGGCAATCGTGGCCGTAAAAAAAAACAGTCAGGGGTTCGCGGCGATCTCCCTAAAAAGAAGTCTAGCAAACGGCGCCTACGGGAAAACGGCGTGCGGCGTGCGGCGTGCGGCATGCGCGTGATTTCTGTAAAAAAGCAACTTATGCTTAGGAAAGCTAATGGTGGGAGGGCTTAAATGTTAAAATTTTTCACCTCTCTATATGGCCATCAGATAGGATCCAGCGACTGTGGTGGGAGTTTACATAGTTTACACACAAAACTAGTTGCATAGGATACATTGCCTATTATATATTCCATAGCAACAGATGGGCATATATTCAGTACTGTACACTTTATAAACTAAAAGTCCGATGTGTGTTACTCATCACACCAAACCAAGAACTCAGTGCCTAGCGATGGAGTGGTGGGCGTGGACAGCTGCATGGCTAATAGAAATTTTGTCTTTTGCAATGGTTAAATCATGACAATAGATCCAAAACTATGGCAATAATGTCTATCAATTGCCACAATGTCACATTCATCGGCCGGGATGGCAAATAGTTGCACGATTAATACTTTGGGCCACGGTTTTTTTTTTCACAAATACAACAGAGAACACTACACACAGTGATAGGACTCTCCGTTATGACTACATGAAGTCCTGAACACAAGAACGCTAAAAATAGAGAAAAACATGAAAGATCTGAGCTTCCAAACATTGTAAGGGCTTAAATATAAATAAAAGGGAAAAGTCCACTTTACGACCTCCAATTATCACAACAGTCTGATTTTCAACCTTGAACTACAAAACCGGATAACAAATGCCATCCAACTGTTAAAACCGTATAAATTTAACCCTTATGGTGGTTTTGAAGGTGGTTTTGTAGTTTGTTAAAATTAAAAATATTCAAATTTAAACTAAAAAATTCATAAGTAATTCATTTTAAGTCAAAAAATATAAAATTGGTATCAAAAGTTTCTAAAAATGTAACGTATCTATTATCACTATATTTTTCAGTTAATCAAATCCTTTTTTCATGTTCCTCGTATTTGGTTGTTTATAGTTATGTCTATTATTTTTGAATAATTAAGATTCAAATAGAGCAATAAAAATAGGTTACATTTTTAGAAATTTTTTGATACTAGTTTCATATTTTTTTGATTTAAGATGAATTAGTTTTGATTTTTTAGATCTAATAGGATTTTTAAAATTTTCTACAAAATACAAAACCACCTTCGAAACCACCCTAAGGGTTAAATTTGCACGATTTTGATAGTTGGATGGCCTTTACTATCCGGTGTTGTAGTTTAAGGTTGAAAATCAGACTTTTCTGACAGTTGGAGATTGTAAAATAGACTTTTCCCTAAATAAAAATTATCTGATATAATTTGATTCATTATGGGAGATGTTGGGTTGATTTACATGACGTTATGGATTTTTTCTAATATTATCCACAATATGACAGTTGAGTCCTTTTCTGCGCTGGTTATGCATTTTTTTAGTAACAGTTTTGATGTCTTGTTTTCCGGTTCTGGTCATGGAGCGTGGGTATGGTTTCATCAGGTTTTGGGAGGGCGACATACCAAGACTCCGGAGCAAAATAATGGAGGGAAATGATATCTTCTACCAGGATGGACGGCAGTGTGCTATTAAGAATGGAGCTTTTTTTCTGCTCCTTTTTTTCTAGGTCTGTGTGCTATTAAAAATGTAGCTTTTTTCTTCATGTAATAATGATAGCTATATGCATCTTTTCGATGCAGAGGCTGGAATATCAATATATTCTCTTCTCTAGAAAAAAGGATGGACGGTAGTAGAATCGATTTTCTATAGACGACTCCATGGACGCCTTGCATATTGGCATTGCCCATTGACAACGGTGACTGGCAACTCTGTTTGACGGTGGCCTACGAGGTTTCATTTCACGTGCGCGTCACTGTACATGCGCATTGCCTTCACTGTGATGGAGCAATGACGTGAGGCCACAGGAGAGCAATTTCAAGCGCGTCAACTGGCCGGCTCACTGCTCTTCTCCCTCTGTTCCTTCACAATTTATCGTCAAAACAAAAAATCAGTCGGCACCCTTTGAAAGAAAATAGAAACTAGATGATGAGACCACACAGCGCGGGAGAGTTTAGGTGTCAATCCGTCTGCGCGTCAAACAGCTAGCCGGCGCCTGTGGCGTCGTCACCTGCTGCTGCTGCGCCGCCGGTCGGCCTGCTGCCATCCCAGCTGCTGCCGCCGCCGCTGTCATCAGCAGCAGACCATCTATCTCATCCCAATCCCATCGAGATGGGACGTACGTCGATACCAATTACAGGACGGATCACAGCACGCGGGAAGAAGAAAAGTCCCCAGTGCGTTTCGAGCTCGATCGGGATCATTATCTGCCTCGTATTTCTCCATGCGTCCCCGAGGCACATGGGGAGAACGAAGAAGAAGCTGGAGGGCGGCGCGGCAGCAGCTGGGATGGCAGCAGGCCGACCGGCGGCGCAGCAGCAGCAGGTGACGACGCCACAGGCGCCGGCTAGCTGTTTGACGCGCAGACGGATTGACACCTAAACTCTCCCGCGCTGTGTGGTCTCATCATCTAGTTTCTATTTTCTTTCAAAGGGTGCCGACTGATTTTTTGTTTTGACGATAAATTGTGAAGGAACAGAGGGAGAAGAGCAGTGAGCCGGCCAGTTGACGCGCTTGAAATTGCTCTCCTGTGGCCTCACGTCATTGCTCCATCACAGTGAAGGCAATGCGCATGTACAGTGACGCGCACGTGAAATGAAACCTCGTAGGCCACCGTCAAACAGAGTTGCCAGTCACCGTTGTCAATGGGCAATGCCAATATGCAAGGCGTCCATGGAGTCGTCTATAGAAAATCGATTCTACTACCGTCCATCCTTTTTTCTAGAGAAGAGAATATATTGATATTCCAGCCTCTACCTTTCACTAGAAGGGGAATACACACTGTTGCGGTTAATTTCACCTGTAAAAAAAATATCGTTGGGTTCACCATTCAACATGACTTGTCCAGTATATTGAACAAGATTTAAACAAATCTCAAATAAAATCCAAACAACTGTGAACACGGTAATATAATACTGTTGTCTACCGTAAAACGAGGGTAATCCATGTGGCATTTTCACCAGAAAAAAGGAGTTCCCCGGCACTGCGGACTCGCCGTTGCCGCCCTACTTACACATATTGGAATCTAAACATGCTCGCGCAAATTAAGAAGTAGCACACCACACCAATGGCCATGATGTATATTTGTCCATGTGACTAAGCAATGCAACCTGGCTTGGATTGAGATTTCAAGTCTGAGAACTCTTGTATTTTTGGTTGTATATATCCACTTACGGATATAGAGGCCGGATTCTATCCATTATCTAAAAAAAAGCTATATATCTCGACATTACCTTTCACTAGAAGGGGAATACACACTGTTGCGGTTAATTTCACCTGTAAAAAAAATATCGTTGGGTTCACCATTCAACATGACTTGTCCAGTATATTGAACAAGATTTAAACAAATCTCAAATAAAATCCAAACAACGGTGAACTCGGTATATAATATTGTTATCTACTGTAAAACGAGGGTAAGCCATGTGGCATTTTCGCCAAAAAAAGTTCTCCGGCACTGCAGACTCGCCGTTGCTGCCCTACTTACACATATTGGAATTTAAACCTGCTTGCGCAAATTAAGAAGTAGCACATCACACCAATGGCCATAATGTATATTTGTCCATGTGACTAAGCAATGCAACCTGGCTTGGATTCCAATATGTGTAAGTAGGGCGGCAACGGCGAGTCCGCAGTGCCGGGGAACTCCTTTTTTCTGGTGAAAATGCCACATGGATTACCCTCGTTTTACGGTAGACAACAGTATTATATTACCGTGTTCACAGTTGTTTGGATTTTATTTGAGATTTGTTTAAATCTTGTTCAATATACTGGACAAGTCATGTTGAATGGTGAACCCAACGATATTTTTTTTACAGGTGAAATTAACCGCAACAGTGTGTATTCCCCTTCTAGTGAAAGGTAATGTCGAGATATATAGCTCTTTTATATTTTAGATAATGAATAGAATCCGGCCTCTATATCATAAGTGGATATATATAGCCAAAAATATAAGAGTTGTTAGACTCGAAATCTCAATCAAAGAAGCAACATAATAGATAGCTAAAAGACTATGAAATAAAGCTAGAAGACTAAGTTTCAAACTTCTTCAACGTCTTGCTTCAAATTTGTTGCTTTATCTTTGTCTCACAACAACCATTCACATCGTTTGTCTACTTAAAACCTTTGATGTTGAGAAAATTGCTGCCAAAAAAATATATAGTCATCTATGCTTGATGATTTATCGCATGAAACCGCACTGAGTCGATCTCAATCGCAATCTCAAGCAAACTTGTTATTACACGAACATCCGCCGCCACCTCCCAGCTGGATAAAGAAGCACAGATGACCCGCATAACTAGAGAACTCTCCCAACGCAACGCCTCCAATAAGGAAAATAACACCACACATAGATGTTATCGCCGTATGACCAATCAAATTGGTGCTAGACTTTCATCCAGAGAGATCCTATCAGTGCAGAAGCACGATAGAGAAGCGGTGCCATGACGACGCCTCCACCGAGGGGGTGGCGCCCGTAGGCGTCACTGTCGTCAAGCCGTTTCCAGCCACAACAACGAGGCCATGCCATGCCTCTACGCCGCTATACACTCTTCCCAAATCGAGGCCACACATGCAGTAAAAACGGTAACCTGCCGTTGTAGGGCCCTTGAGCCGGGACTGTGCCACCCATACGTGGATCCGGCCAAAAATAAGTCACCGTCGGAAGCCGAAGCAGCAGGCCTGAAATACCCCCGAAGTCACCTCCATGGGACCTAGCTAGCCGGAATAGCCACCGGAGTCCAAGGCCAAATCTGGCACGGCCATCCTCCCTGCGTACGGATCCATAAGTAGGCTACAGATCCGGCCAGGATGGGACTAGATCGAGCAACTGGAGCCAACACCATGGCGGATGAATAATATGCGATTGGGTTGGAGCAGGAGGAGGGAAGGAAAAAGTTCCCGACCACTGCCTTCCTAGAGCCTGATAGGATCTCTCTGGATGAAAGTCTAGCACCAATTTGATTGGTCATACGGCGATAACATCTATGTGTGGTGTTATTTTCCTTATTGGAGGCGTTGCGTTGGGAGAGTTCTCTAGTTATGCGGGTCATCTGTGCTTCTTTATCCAGCTGGGAGGTGGCGGCGGATGTTCGTGTAATAACAAGTTTGCTTGAGATTGCGATTGAGATCGACTCAGTGCGGTTTCATGCGATAAATCATCAAGCATAGATGACTATATATTTTTTTGGCAGCAATTTTCTCAACATCAAAGGTTTTAAGTAGACAAACGATGTGAATGGTTGTTGTGAGACAAAGATAAAGCAACAAATTTGAAGCAAGACGTTGAAGAAGTTTGAAACTTAGTCTTCTAGCTTTATTTCATAGTCTTTTAGCTATCTATTATGTTGCTTCTTTGATTGAGATTTCGAGTCTAACAACTCTTATATTTTTGGCTATATATATCCACTTATGATATAGAGGCCGGATTCTATTCATTATCTAAAATATAAAAGAGCTATATATCTCGACATTACCTTTCACTAGAAGGGGAATACACACTGTTGCGGTTAATTTCACCTGTAAAAAAAATATCGTTGGGTTCACCATTCAACATGACTTGTCCAGTATATTGAACAAGATTTAAACAAATCTCAAATAAAATCCAAACAACTGTGAACACGGTAATATAATACTGTTGTCTACCGTAAAACGAGGGTAATCCATGTGGCATTTTCACCAGAAAAAAGGAGTTCCCCGGCACTGCGGACTCGCCGTTGCCGCCCTACTTACACATATTGGAATCCAAGCCAGGTTGCATTGCTTAGTCACATGGACAAATATACATTATGGCCATTGGTGTGATGTGCTACTTCTTAATTTGCGCAAGCAGGTTTAAATTCCAATATGTGTAAGTAGGGCAGCAACGGCGAGTCTGCAGTGCCGGAGAACTTTTTTTGGCGAAAATGCCACATGGCTTACCCTCGTTTTACAGTAGATAACAATATTATATACCGAGTTCACCGTTGTTTGGATTTTATTTGAGATTTGTTTAAATCTTGTTCAATATACTGGACAAGTCATGTTGAATGGTGAACCCAACGATATTTTTTTTACAGGTGAAATTAACCGCAACAGTGTGTATTCCCCTTCTAGTGAAAGGTAATGTCGAGATATATAGCTTTTTTTTAGATAATGGATAGAATCCGGCCTCTATATCCGTAAGTGGATATATACAACCAAAAATACAAGAGTTCTCAGACTTGAAATCTCAATCCAAGCCAGGTTGCATTGCTTAGTCACATGGACAAATATACATCATGGCCATTGGTGTGGTGTGCTACTTCTTAATTTGCGCGAGCATGTTTAGATTCCAATATGTGTAAGTAGGGCGGCAACGGCGAGTCCGCAGTGCCGGGGAACTCCTTTTTTCTGGTGAAAATGCCACATGGATTACCCTCGTTTTACGGTAGACAACAGTATTATATTACCGTGTTCACAGTTGTTTGGATTTTATTTGAGATTTGTTTAAATCTTGTTCAATATACTGGACAAGTCATGTTGAATGGTGAACCCAACGATATTTTTTTTACAGGTGAAATTAACCGCAACAGTGTGTATTCCCCTTCTAGTGAAAGGTAGAGGCTGGAATATCAATATATTCTCTTCTCTAGAAAAAAGGATGGACGGTAGTAGAATCGATTTTCTATAGACGACTCCATGGACGCCTTGCATATTGGCATTGCCCATTGACAACGGTGACTGGCAACTCTGTTTGACGGTGGCCTACGAGGTTTCATTTCACGTGCGCGTCACTGTACATGCGCATTGCCTTCACTGTGATGGAGCAATGACGTGAGGCCACAGGAGAGCAATTTCAAGCGCGTCAACTGGCCGGCTCACTGCTCTTCTCCCTCTGTTCCTTCACAATTTATCGTCAAAACAAAAAATCAGTCGGCACCCTTTGAAAGAAAATAGAAACTAGATGATGAGACCACACAGCGCGGGAGAGTTTAGGTGTCAATCCGTCTGCGCGTCAAACAGCTAGCCGGCGCCTGTGGCGTCGTCACCTGCTGCTGCTGCGCCGCCGGTCGGCCTGCTGCCATCCCAGCTGCTGCCGCCGCCGCTGTCATCAGCAGCAGACCATCTATCTCATCCCAATCCCATCGAGATGGGACGTACGTCGATACCAATTACAGGACGGATCACAGCACGCGGGAAGAAGAAAAGTCCCCAGTGCGTTTCGAGCTCGATCGGGATCATTATCTGCCTCGTATTTCTCCATGCGTCCCCGAGGCACATGGGGAGAACGAAGAAGAAGCTGGAGGGCGGCGCGGCAGCAGCTGGGATGGCAGCAGGCCGACCGGCGGCGCAGCAGCAGCAGGTGACGACGCCACAGGCGCCGGCTAGCTGTTTGACGCGCAGACGGATTGACACCTCGCTCTGCTTGTCCGCGGCAGCAGGTGAGCAGGCTCGCCATCATCGCCGCATGCCTCGCTCTGCTTGTCCGCGGCCGCAGCTGCGGCCACCGAAAGAAGCGTATGTATCTTTGACATCTTGTATACGACCGATTATATGTATTCTCTTTGCATATTAATTAGGTATACGCACACGCACGAGAATTATTCCAGCGGCATGGGCATCGGGCACTCGTCAGAGTACATATATATGGGGTGAGGGTGGGGGCTTAATTGGTACGCTTGCTATGTTTATTGCTCAGCTGAATTGAATTCCATGGATGGAACTGGAACACGATGCACTCTCACTCGGTCTCTTTCAGGGGAAAAAAGATGCAGTCATTCAAAGTGGAGATTTTGCACATTTTAACTAATATAAGAAAGTAAGCTAAGACAAGGCAATACATAGCTGGGATAGAGGGTACATGCATCAGCATGTCAGTATGTTAGAAGGATATATTTCCAAAAAAGCCAAGTAACCTGTAATGTATTCACTCCGTTTAGTTTCAACTATATTTCATTTTTGTTTTTATCATAAATCAAACAGATTTAACACAAAGTTAGAAAAAAACATCAACATCTACAATATCAAATTAGTTTATTGAATCCACCATGAAATTAGTTTATTGATAGTGTATTTATTTATTTGATGTTGTTGATCAAATTATTTTTTTCTATAAATTTCTTCAAATTAAAGAATTTTGACAAATCAAGGTGAACTATAGAGTGGGAGCGTCGGTAAAGTATAAAGCTGAAGAATTTAATTCTCTAGTGTGTATATGACGAGTCACTATAAAAGTACATTTCTAAGCGATGAGCTATATACTCTAATCACAGTGTCACGGAATTGGATTGCTTGATTGCTTGATTGCAGGCAAGGAGAAGAAGCCACAAGGTAAAAAGACTAAGAAGTAGTCCTAGTACGTTGGTGCAGACAAAAATATGTGTCTTCAAATGGAACTGTGCACCATGCATCTCTATCCAAGCCAGGTTGCATTGCTTAGTCACATGGACAAATATACATTATGGCCATTGGTGTGATGTGCTACTTCTTAATTTGCGCAAGCAGGTTTAAATTCCAATATGTGTAAGTAGGGCAGCAACGGCGAGTCTGCAGTGCCGGAGAACTTTTTTTGGCGAAAATGCCACATGGCTTACCCTCGTTTTACAGTAGATAACAATATTATATACCGAGTTCACCGTTGTTTGGATTTTATTTGAGATTTGTTTAAATCTTGTTCAATCTACTGGACAAGTCATGTTGAACGGTGAAGCCAACCATATTTCTTTTTACAGGTGAAATAAACCGCAACAGTGTGTATTCCCCTTCTAGTGAAAGGTAATGTCGAGATATATAGCTTTTTTTTAGATAATGGATAGAATCCGGCCTCTATATCCGTAAGTGGATATATACAACCAAAAATACAAGAGTTCTCAGACTTGAAATCTCAATCCAAGCCAGGTTGCATTGCTTAGTCACATGGACAAATATACATCATGGCCATTGGTGTGGTGTGCTACTTCTTAATTTGCGCGAGCATGTTTAGATTCCAATATGTGTAAGTAGGGCGGCAACGGCGAGTCCGCAGTGCCGGGGAACTCCTTTTTTCTGGTGAAAATGCCACATGGATTACCCTCGTTTTACGGTAGACAACAGTATTATATTACCGTGTTCACAGTTGTTTGGATTTTATTTGAGATTTGTTTAAATCTTGTTCAATATACTGGACAAGTCATGTTGAATGGTGAACCCAACGATATTTTTTTTACAGGTGAAATTAACCGCAACAGTGTGTATTCCCCTTCTAGTGAAAGGTAATGTCGAGATATATAGCTCTTTTATATTTTAGATAATGAATAGAATCCGGCCTCTATATCATAAGTGGATATATATAGCCAAAAATATAAGAGTTGTTAGACTCGAAATCTCAATCAAAGAAGCAACATAATAGATAGCTAAAAGACTATGAAATAAAGCTAGAAGACTAAGTTTCAAACTTCTTCAACGTCTTGCTTCAAATTTGTTGCTTTATCTTTGTCTCACAACAACCATTCACATCGTTTGTCTACTTAAAACCTTTGATGTTGAGAAAATTGCTGCCAAAAAAATATATAGTCATCTATGCTTGATGATTTATCGCATGAAACCGCACTGAGTCGATCTCAATCGCAATCTCAAGCAAACTTGTTATTACACGAACATCCGCCGCCACCTCCCAGCTGGATAAAGAAGCACAGATGACCCGCATAACTAGAGAACTCTCCCAACGCAACGCCTCCAATAAGGAAAATAACACCACACATAGATGTTATCGCCGTATGACCAATCAAATTGGTGCTAGACTTTCATCCAGAGAGATCCTATCAGTGCAGAAGCACGATAGAGAAGCGGTGCCATGACGACGCCTCCACCGAGGGGGTGGCGCCCGTAGGCGTCACTGTCGTCAAGCCGTTTCCAGCCACAACAACGAGGCCATGCCATGCCTCTACGCCGCTATACACTCTTCCCAAATCGAGGCCACACATGCAGTAAAAACGGTAACCTGCCGTTGTAGGGCCCTTGAGCCGGGACTGTGCCACCCATACGTGGATCCGGCCAAAAATAAGTCACCGTCGGAAGCCGAAGCAGCAGGCCTGAAATACCCCCGAAGTCACCTCCATGGGACCTAGCTAGCCGGAATAGCCACCGGAGTCCAAGGCCAAATCTGGCACGGCCATCCTCCCTGCGTACGGATCCATAAGTAGGCTACAGATCCGGCCAGGATGGGACTAGATCGAGCAACTGGAGCCAACACCATGGCGGATGAATAATATGCGATTGGGTTGGAGCAGGAGGAGGGAAGGAAAAAGTTCCCGACCACTGCCTTCCTAGAGCTTGCACGGGCGTCCCAGCGTGGCTCTCTAGCGGCGGCGAGGATAGGGCCTTCGGTGCGGCGGTGGGGGTTCCGCCCGAGCCACCTTGGGGTCCATGTAGGGGGCGGCTGAGGATAAGATCCGCAGTGGTATTGTCGAGATATATAGCTGAAACATGGAATGCTCCAGAGGATGCTTTTCGACCAGGGAATCCTGCTTTCCGATTCATACAGTGGACCATAGGGCTTTCTACATTGAAAAAGTTTGTTTTTGAAGGTACAGGAGAAAAGGTTGGGAGGCTGATACGGTCAGGTCGAACATGAGTCAGTTAGTGGCCTTGGCTCTCCATGTAGGCTCGGATACCAACGAGCAATAAAGTTGGGCACTCAATGGGTGTCAAATATACCTACAGAAGTTGCAGCTGCTTTAGGAGGGAGAAGGCGGTATAATCACAACATTCATACACTTTGTTCTATGCTATTGGCGGGTGAAAGTGATGGGTTGGTGAGTGACAGGCTCCGCGGATGGTCGAGTCCGGCATATGATGTTTTGGTCTCATGGCCTTTTAGGCTGGTCGTCTAGAGTAGTCCCGGTCTATCTCTGACGAGAGGCCTAGAGAGTCCTTTTAAGGATCCGTCGGATGCTGCCCGTCTAGAGAGTCCTTTTAAGTATCGTCGGATGCTGCCTGTCTTGCGGTATGTGCTCTATTATAAACGGGTAATCTCAGTATTTTTTAATGTTTTATCTATAAAGCTGGCTTTGGCCTTTGAAAGAGAATGGTTAACTTTGATGCACATGTACTAGCTAGAAGCTCTATTCTATTTTCAGCTGGTAGACATGGTTCATAGACCCGGCCACTCGATGGAGTTTGTAATTATGGCCATGTTTCTTTAGTTCCCGGGGAAAAAAATTCCTAAGGGAATCTTGCATGCATGGAGTATTAAATGAAGTCTATTTAGAAAAAAATTTTAGGGATGAATGTAATTTTACGTGACGAATCTAATGAGCCTAATTAATCCATATTTTGCTACAGTGATGGAGTTTGTAGGGGTCGTGTTTCTTTAGTTCCCGAAATTTTTTTTTCCTAATGGAATCTTGCATGCATGGAGTATTAAATGAAGTCTATTTGCAAAACCTTTTTAGGGATGAGTGTAACTTTGCGTGACGAATCTAATGAGCCTAATTAATCCATATTTTGCTAGTAACCATCCTCTAATCATGCGGCCAAAGGCTCCTCGCGAAATCGTTCAATGTTGTGAAGGTAGTTTTGTAAACTGACTTTATTTAATACCCTTAAATATTGGTAAAAAAGGGCGGACAAAATTTTGTTACACCCAAAGAAACACTACCTATATTGCTGATTAATTAGGGGTAAAGTTCCTAAAAAAAGCAAATAACAATTCATGTACTTGTACAAGCAAACTAAGAAGAGGGAGACGACGATAACGGCAGCGACGACATGTTTCCGTTCGAGAACGCGAATAGGCCGCGGATAGAATTGCACCCAAGTTGCAGGCTGTACATATTTTGTTGGAATTTCACACCAAACTCTAAATTGATTTAGCCAATGATATATAGACCTAAATTTGGCAATGGATCCCACAAGAGAACAGGCAACATATAAAAGGCGCTGCACGCTGCAACTTCACAGCAAGTACGAACCATCATCAAGTTCAGCCAACGTCAACACACAACGTCGCAAAAGGATAAGCAGCATTGCTAATCCACAAAGAACAGGAAGCATAGATAGATGCCGATCAGTAAGTCCAGATACCATGCCATTGCCATTAGAAATTCATAACAAGATCATCAGTTACCAACTTACCATATATATAGCCATCTATATAAGAAACTAAACTTTGCAGACTGCAGGACGAACAAAAAGGCCTCATACATGAGATTCAGATTCAGGCACGAGACACACCACCGCCAAAAAAAGAAAGCAACGACAACTACTTCACTAAACTTAAACTTAGTACCAACGCTGCAAATCTGCAATTAACTACGATATCGACTGAAACTACCGATAAACTTAAACTTAGTACCAACGCACTGCAAATCTGCAATTAACTACGATATCGACTGAAATTAACTACCGAGACCTGGACGATCCCTGCACCCCTACTCGACCTTGACCTGGAACAGGTCCTCACGCTCCTCCTCCTTGATCTTGGGGACGGTGACCTTGAGCACGCCGTTGCTCATCACCGCCGTGATCCGATCCATCTTGAAGACATCTTCGTGGAGCTTGAAGCGGCGGCTGTACCGCACGGGGACCTGGGCGTCGCCGTCCTCTGGATCCTTCTCGCCCTCGCCCTTAATCACCAGGACGTTCTTCTCCAGCGACACCTTCACGTGCTCCTTCCCGAGCCCCGGCATCTCCACCTTCAGCTGCACCGCGTCGCCGTCCTCCTTCGACACCCACCACCCGCGCGCCGCCGAGAAGCCGGCGGCCCCGAACGCCGTCGCCGCCGCCGAGTAGGCGTCCTCCATCTGCATCTGCTTCAGCAGCTCCAGTATCGCCGTCTCTAGATACATCGCGTCTGCAGAAAAGAAAAAAAAACAAATCGATCAATACGTACTTGATTTCGCTTCACCAAAACAAAAGCAAATCAATGAATATGTACCTCCTCTCTACGGTCTACCGAGAAGAGATTTGGGAAGAAAAGGCCGAGCGTGAGCAATACTTGTTTAGATTGATTTGCAACGAGCCTCTCAAGAAATATATATAGGTCGGCTTCTATGACCATGATTCCATGAACTTGGAGTTCAAGACGAGTGCCAACAGAGTTCAATACGGGATTACGTGGGATAGTAGTGCCAACGGATTCTATCTGCCGTGTCCCAAAAAAGAAAAGAAACAGAGTCCATATCAGGTAGGAGGGACGTACAGAATGTTCTAGAAGATGTATTCGAAGGGTATCGACAGTTTGCGGTAGCCCGGGTCTCGTGCGGTCTCACGAACAGGTGGTAACGGTCGCGGGGAGGATACTCCGGGTGGACACATGCCGCTCCACTGATTAGATTTTGTCTTCCGCTAGCTCTTACTGTCAAATGAGTTTCTTCTGATAGATGAGAATAAGCAGTCAACGAATGCTTCTTGAACAAACTTTGCTACTAGAGTTCTTACAGACAGTGTAGTACGGAGTAGAAAATAGCAAACTAATCATCAATTAAACTACTGTACGTTTACAGACAGTAGTACGGAGGCGTTGTCTTCGTCAATCTCGAAGGTAGAGTCTGTGCATGTATATTCTTAGAGGTGAGTATGCTTCTGAAACTAGTATTTCGAAGAAAAAATAGCAAAGAATAATCATGGCCCTGAGCCCCTGAGTACAACAATTCCTTTTTTTTAGAGGCTCCAGAGTACAACAATCCAGAATTTTTTTTTTGTTTTGAGAATTGTACAACAATTCAGATGGCTCATGGATTGCAGCAAGCCATAGTAGGTTACGGGTTGATTTTCAAGACATTTCCTATAGTATCAGGCCTTGTCATGGTCCAGGCCGAAGTTGGCTAAACAGTAAAAACAAAACGGCCCATATGAAGGCCGAGAGAAGGAACGGCGGCGCGTGAGGCATCACCAGGCGTTTTTTTTTAAAAAAAAAGGGATCAGCAGGCGTAAGGTGCTGGTGCGGAGACTAAGATTTTTGTCGTTGTTCTGTTGTGTCATCACTATATTGTGTGTAACGGAAAGGTGGCATTGGCTAGGGCATGCAGTGTGCTGCAGCAATTGTGAATAATCGTATGAAATCTCTAGCGTGTTCGTCCTGTTATCACTTATCAGGAAGGCCAGCCAACCTGCCCGATTGGGGCTACAAATACGTAATTTGTCACGCCCGGCCTCCTATCGATCCCTACTGTATAGCACCTTGAACCTCGGAGAGAGGTGGGAAGAAATTAAGCTGCTGGGAGTCGGGGACCGGACCCGCGGGTAGCTGGAGAGATACTAGATCGAGCAGCAATATTACTAGCTAGCTATTGTTACTCCCTTCCCCCATTATATTCCCAGGACCGGACCCGTGGGTAGCTGCAGAGATATGATAGAGCACTAGATCGAGCAGCAATGCTAGATATTATTATTACTCCCTTTCCATTCATTCCCAGGACCGGAGGGGAGCATGCATCACTACCAGAATAAGTGGCTTTGGCACCGGCTGGGAACCGGATTTAGCACCGGGTATCCCAACCGGTGCTGTCTTTCCGAGGCTAAAAGGTGGCACCTTTAGCACCGGGCCAAATAACCGGTGCTAAAGGTGTCTATTCTTCAAAAAATATATGTGATGCTGCGGGGATTCGAACTCAGGACCTCTTGCCTCGCGTGTACCCACCTAACCATCTCACCTACGCAACACATGTGATGAAATAGAAGATGATTTCCTTTTGTAGTAGCATGTGGCACTCCCTTTAGCACCGGGTTGTAACACCAACCGGTGCTAAAGGGTCACCCTTAGCACCGGTTGGTGTTACAACTTGGTGCTAAAGGGTTGGGGCCTTTAGCACCGGTTGGCAACACCAACCGGTGCTAAAAGTCACCTTTTAGCACCGGTTGGTGTTGCTAACCGGTGCTAAAGGATTCCCGAGGTCACCCAAACGTTGGACCCGGTGCTAATACACCTTTAGCACCGGGTCCAAAATGTTCCGAGGCATTTAAGGGGTGCGGATGTTGAGTTTTCTTGTAGTGCATGGTGCCATGGTGGGCAGTTGCCGGCCAATGCAAATGCATGCAACATGGACAGGTTTAGCTGGCCACCATATGCATGATCCGATCCATCTCGCCTGCAAGATCAGCTTGCATGCTGCCTTAGCCTAGCCAGCTGCTACCTGCTCGATCGCTGCTAATAATGATATTGCTTCTGGAAGGTCAGGACAGCAAGAACCCACCATTGAGAGAGCTAATGGAGTGCTACTTCTTCTGAGTGGCCAGGTAGCAGCAGACGACGGCCGATAGATCCATCTGTTGCAGGCCTAATGATTGGGGATGATACATGCAGATGCCGTGCAAGTTCAAGGTGGAAAAAGTAGAAGAGGGGTAGTAATCGATGCATGGCTGGCGGGCCGCCGGCTGGGGACAAATAAAGCACAGGCCGGGCAGGCAGGCAGCCGACAGGTTGATTGAGCCCTAGCTCTTACGTAATCGCCTGCCTTGCCTTGCCGGAGCCACCATCATTAGTTAGCGTCGTGCCGTCTCGCGTGTCGTGTCGGGAGAGCAGATCAGAGAGAGAGAGACTATATATGTTATTCCAGTACTCCTAGTAGTATATTGCAAGCAGCAACTAATTAACCGAGCTGCCTTTGGGAGGACAGTATTTGCCAACACATGGCTTGGATGTAGATTGCGTGGAGGGTTAGCAAGGGCATGCGTATCATTTAGTATGTACTAATGTTATTTGCTTTGCAGTTTGCACTGCACTATATTATCGCTGATGGAATCTATGGTGACCACCAAGCAAAGCAAACTCAGTGAGCACTGCGCACCCAGGAGAGGGGGAAAAAAGGGTGTCAAGTGTGGATGTATGATGATGCAGGCGTAGCGTGGCGCCAAAAACAAAAGCGGAAAGGCAAACAAAAGCTGGGGCTGGGGGACTTGGGATTGGGAGCACAGGAACAGCAGGAGGTAGGCAAGGGCACGACACGTCAAAGCATGGAAAGCTGCCGTGCCCTCTTGCTGTCTACCTGCATCACTCCACTCCACTTTTTTAACTGACTGTGCGAAAGAAGAAGAGCCGGCTGCCGGGTGACCGGCCCATCGCCATCGACCTAACCTCACCTAGCTGCTGTGGGGATCGGATGGGCCGGACCACGTGCTGCTGCATGCACCTCTTCCCTACTCATCTTCTCTTGCTTGTGCTGTGGGCCAGTGGACAGTGACAGTGCGCAAATTAAACGTAAGTGCGTGCAATTACTCGGCGAACGAATGAATTTGATTGCACAATTGATTAAATCCACCGGGCTCGTACACACGGTACACTTGCACAGTTACGTAAGTACGTGCAGACACAGAGTGAAGAGAAGGGGTACCATTATTATTATTATTATTATTATTATTATTATCTTCCTATATTTCAGAAGGCCTCAGCTTGCAATGTACAGTATCAGTACCCTACATCAATGCAATATAAGGCAAGCTGCCGTGCAACTGTGCAAGTCGACGTGTCGCATCCACACGAAGCATGCAACCGGCCAACAAGTTATTAGTGGCCACATCGTCCTACATATGCCGTGCCCGTATATATATTAATTTGGCATGCAAGTATAAATAAGAAATAGATATAAAAATAACTCTATCAAAGCCACGTTGTCGCACGGTGAAGCTTTTACGACTTGGAGAAGGAGGAGCTCCGATGTGACCCATCGAGTAAGGTGAGGTGAAGGAAAAGGTGAAGGTGATGTACGCGTGGTACCCGCGATCACGTCCGTCGGTTGGCAGCAGCATCGATCCCATCCGCCCGTGCAAGTTTGTTGTTATTCTTCATTCTTGAGCTCGTACGTAATGTGGCGTACCCATAACTCTGATAAAACTAGCTCATTCAATTCAACCACACGCGCCGTGCAGGCGAGAAAATGTTTGGGTTTATTTTGATGGGGATCGACTGACACTATATATACCAGCAGCAGGCAGCGGGAAATTGAATCATCAAACTAATTATAAGGCCCCGTACGTGACCGTCGTCCATCGCCATCACTGCATCACACGCTCGTACCCGTGTACAGTGTGTGTACTTGGAACCGTACAGCTACTATACTGCTACTCCTATAAAGAATCCAGAGTCAACTACGTATCATCCCTGAGCTGCGTTTTTTTCTTTCTTTCTTTCAATTCAACACAACAAATAGCTATAGTACGTACAAAGTTTTTCTCTCCATTAAATATATTTTTCCTAGAAAATTTGGACCTCAACCATTTCTTGACAACGATCAGCAAACGAGAACAACAGAGGGAAAATACGAACACAAGCTAAACGTAGTATAAATAGAGAACATAAACTAACTAATACTTTCTCATTTTAAATTATAGATTATTTTGAAAATTTTATTATGTATCTGAATATAATGCAAATCTAGATTCTTATCTGAAAAAAACCAAAATAACATACAATTTGAAACAAACGAATTATAATAATCTTTCTTACCCCGGCATTCCCTCAGTTGGCCTGAAGCGGCCATCTCATGGTCATGGCGTGATGCGAATCAGCGTAGTACGTCCTCATTCCTCTTTCTTTCCTTATTTCCCATTTTCCCGTGACTTCTCTCATTCTCATCCTTCTTTGCCACCACCATTCATGGCCTGATCTCTTGCTGCCCGAGAGCCTCCATCTAGTTAACCATGGCCATTACTATTTAACCAAAATCTTACCCCAGTAACATTTGCTGGCAAGCTGCAGGGACTGAAACATTATGATGGAGTTTGAAGAAGCTCCTTCCAGTGGGACCCACCTACTAGCAAGGGGTGGACGGCTTTAGAGCAACTTCAGTGGAGCCTTTCAAATTGAGGCCTCCAAAACTCATTTGCAGGTCTATCTCTAAAAAATAGAGGTTCAAAGTAAACACTCAACTCCAGTGGGCATATGAATTTGGGCCTCTATTTCTCCGTGGGCCCACCTGTCAGCCAAATGGATGGGAAATATCTAGTGTGATCCATGGTTGGAGGGGGAATTGGAGGGCCTCTAAAAATGGAGGCTTGGTGGGGAGATTTAGAGGCCTATGTAAAATGCAGGTCCATTTGAAGGCCCCGTTGGAGTTGTATTTTTAATCCAAGCCTCTAAATTTTATAGTAGAGGCCTATATAGAGGCCCCTACTGGAGTTGCTCTTATTGACCAGTAGGGCAAAATACGAGTAGTGGTCAAGGATTACTCCTACGAGTAGTGCAGTAGGAGTATCAACTAGTATTATTAGTTTATTATTATTGTATAATCAGCGCGTATGGTACAGCCCTTTGGCTATGCGCCTATGCCTCGCTCCTCCTAGTTAAAGGCGGGCGCTAATTAATCATTATTAGCTGTTCTAATCTAATCTAATCTAATCACAGCCCGGGAAGAGGGAGGAGAAGATCCCTGGAGACCCGGTGAGAGAGCGGCCCTGACCTCCCACACTGTCCCTTTCCCTTTTCTTCCTCTTTGCCTCTCTCCGTCTCCCTCTAGTCTCTACTCTACAGCCGCAACGAGCAGGGCACGCGCATCTCCCACACTCCCACTCGCACCCCGTCAGCTCCATCCATCCATGAGGAGGGCCGGGTGAGGAAGAGGAAGGCAGGGGAATCTCTGCCCCCGTTCCCCTTGGCG
Organism: Echinochloa crus-galli; assembly: GCA_900205405.1. Taxonomy (NCBI): domain Eukaryota; kingdom Viridiplantae; phylum Streptophyta; class Magnoliopsida; order Poales; family Poaceae; genus Echinochloa; species Echinochloa crus-galli. The sequence continues at coordinate 222,778 of OAMR01000409.1, forward strand.
TGCTGATCCACCTCCCGGCGCCAGCAGTCTTTCTCCCCCTAGAGGTAATGGCGCTTCTTCTTCCGCGGTGCTCAGGTGCTAGATTGCGGAGGCATATGCTTCTTGTTCTCTTTGCAATGTCTCGAGCGTCGGGTTGGGGATTCGGAGGACGACCCCGGGCGAGGCGCTGCAGATGCGGTGGTGGTTCTGAGATTTTTCGCCGACACGGGATTTAGTTCGCGGTGATATGATTCGGGAGCGGAAATCTGGGTCGCCTCCCCCGGGCGTGGCAGAAGATGTCTTTTTCTTTGGGCTGAATGCAGCAGGTTCATCTGGACCTGAAAATGGGGTGTCTTTTCTCAAGGAAGATGGTTACTACGGCGAGCGTTGAGATTATTTGGGCGACAAAAAGAATGTGTTTGGGTTTGTTAGCCTACGTCGTCTGCCTGTCCTTTCAAGCTTTTTATTTGGTAAATTTTAGCCTCTTGGGGTGAGATCTGGTGTGGTATAAACTAGACAGCCCAAGGGAAGAAAACTTCCTCTGGGCTCCATTTTGGAGCACTGGGACTATTGGGAAATTTGTTTTTGCGGCGAGCATTTCGAATCTGGAGTGCATCCTTTTGCTCTATCTTTTCATTTAGTTATATTTGGTATGTCTTTGCTGTCAAACAGAGCAAGAGATCTGATGTGTATACAGTTCATCAATCATCAGTTTCCCCCTTTTTCTGCTCTCCTTTTTTCTCATTTCCAGCTTCTGATATGTATATGCTCAGTGGGGCTTAACCTCTGTTTTATAAATGGAGATCGCTGCTCTGATGTCATGAATTATAGTATCAGTTTTTGGGTAACAATGCGCATGCTTCGTATAAAACAATCGTGTATGTTTTCAGGGGATGTGTTATCTAAATTGTTATTTTGTAGCTTGCAAGCAAAAGAAAGATATGACATCCTAGAATATTGCATCCCATATTTTGGCATCACATTTCATGGAATCTAATTTTGCATCATGTGCTCATGTTGTAGGTTTCATCTATGGGGCAAGATGCTGGAATTTCGCAGACCTCGTGCTGCGTCAATGAAGAAAATGAGAGTCGAAACAGAAGATACCATCAGTTAAAATGCTCAGAGAGCAACTCAGGGGAGTTACACCTGGACTATGTACCAAATTTCCACTGCAAGAGCCTGCCAACAAGCCGCCGCAAGACGAGCGTAGAACAAAGCATTGTGGGGAAGCGTGGTTCTATGTACCAGAGCTCTAGTGAAATTAGTAGAATCAAAAAAATCCAGGAGGGCAGGAGGAAGATAGACTCTGCATTTGATGGGGATGCATTTCTGTTATTTGATATTGTTGATGCATCCTCTCGGCCTAGCACAAGTGGTGCTTATCTGCATTCCCACAGGAATCGGAGGTCAGGGGTTAAGTCTTCTGTGGAAACTACTCATAAGGTTAATCGAGCATCAAAGGACTTTCTGGACCTTTCATTCCGTGAGCTTCCTGACGATAATTTTATGCTAGATCGACCGCGCTTGGACAGTATCATGTTGATAAATGATGGAGATGATGGGTTCTTGGAAATTTCTCTTGAGAAAGAGATCACTGACGGTGGTCCCTGCAGACAGGCTGCCCATTGTTTGCTAGACGCTGAGTCAGGTAAATGTACTGAAACAAATTACCAACTCAAGACCACTGGATGTCCCAGCGAGAATAACTGTGGTGAGATGGGGAGGGATTCAGCAAGCAGTTCCAAATCAATGTCGGCAAAAGTAAGCTCTTCTGATAGTAACTGCGCATCTGGCAGTGTTCAGCATCATATCATAGAGAACAACACTAAAGCTCGATCAAGCCCTTTCAAGAAGATGTTGGACCCAATCATGAAGTCCAAATCTCATAGGAGCCCATCTCTCATCGAAAAGGGTGACTCTAACTCTAGAACTGGGCCAGGTAGCAGGAAAAATTCATTGTCCCGCAAATCATTGTTGGGTGATTTTTCAAGAACTGAACAAGCATCTAATTGTCATCCTAACGGAGAAACACAGCGTATCACATCTGCTCTGTCACCTGCTCATCTCCAGGCGGTACTTAGATTGGATTCCAAGAATGGTGTACAGGTTTTGGAATTTTGTGTCGAGGGCCTGGAAGAATCCATTTGTGCCCGTAATTGGAAAGCTGGGAGTGAGTTGAACTCTATTTACACCTTCCATAGTGGTGGTAAACGATCCAGTGCTGCTGGAAGGATCTCCAAAGATGGGGGCTGGAATTTACCCTCAATGGTAGGGCAGCTGCAGGTTTCATCTTATTTATGCTCTGAAGTTGGAAAGGATGGTATGGTGAATAATTCTGTCATTACCGAGTTTGTTTCGTATCATATTGCTCATGCAAGGCGAATTGTTGAGACGGCACAATGTACAGAGATCCCTCAACAGCCACTGTGCAGTACCGTTGATAAATCGATTTCTGGTGAACCTCCACAGAGGATTGATCTGATGGACCAGCCCAAGATTGGAAAAAATGACTCAGATGTATCAATATCTTGCCCGTGGTCTAAAGAAGACCTTTATCCTCATTTGGAGGTCGCAGCAACTGTAATAGAGGTTCCGTTTCGTAAGGACAAGTCCAAAGATATGAAGATTGGTTCATCTCCTTGTACTGTCAAAGTGGTTACACCTAATGGACTGCATGGTTTGCCGAGCGAATCAGGAGCCTGCCCATCTCCCTTGCTAGATAGATGGAGGTATGGTGGAGGTTGTGACTGTGGCGGATGGGACATGGCTTGCCCCATTGATGTTCTTGGCAATGCATATGATGATAAGTGGTCTGAGTCTATAACCACAAATGCAAAACATCCTATGGAGCTCTTTGTTCAGGTACGTTACACAATCCCTACCATGATGGCTTGATATGCTTTTCTTTTGGTATTTATGTTATTAGTGTTCTGATAATAGTGGGGGTGTCCCAAAGGAAAATCCAGAAATGATCTAAATGTCTTCTAAAAGGAACTTGCTCCCCAGGACAATTATCGACTTGGTTTTTGCAGTCATTCTCTGTAGCTATAAAATCATTGTAAACTATATGGATGGCTTAGGCATAATTTTGAAGCTTACTTGTTGGCTAACAGCCTATAAACTCAATAATCTAAGCCTTTGCAACCTTGCTAGTTTGATGGCAAGTATATGCTTGTGCACACTAGGCCATCCATTGATTTATCTTACTCCAAAAAAGAGCAGTTGTGACGTGCAGCCATTGTTTTTTTTCTCTTTTTTATTGTGGATAATGATGAGCAGCCATTGTTGAAACAGGGTAGCAAAGAAGAGCTCCCCGCCCTTTCCATGAAGGCGAATGGGAAAGGGCAGTTTTTGGTGGATTTCCATGCTCGGCTATCAGCATTACAGGCATTCTCAGTTTGCATCTCTCTGTTGCACTGTTCTGAAGCTTCGATTGCCATCAGTCTTGAGAAGGGGAAGCAGAAGCTGTATTCCAGCTCACTTAAGCTGCTCCTCGAGGAGGATGTGAGGCACCTAATCGAGGCAGTCACTGCAGAAGAGAAGAAGCAGCAGAAGAAGAACCGGAGAGAAAAGGCACCTCCATCTGTAGTGCTTGACCCGCCCTTTTCTCCCATCGGAAGAGTATAGGCGCTGCGGGTAACATTATTCATGGTCATGATTTGTCTTAATGTCCATATTTTTTGATTGAAGGGGCAAATTTATGTTGTTCATAAGGATGGAGGTTGCATGTAGTTTTAGATCTTAGCAGGCAGTAAAGTCACAATGTACTGTTGAAAAGTTGAATAGAAGAAAAGTTTAGGAGCAGTTCCAATCAGAACATGGAACTAAGTTAGCCGTCGCTTCTGTATGTAACATCACTTGAGACAATGTAGCATAGTGTTGATCTTGATCGTGCATTTTGAACTGGAGGCGCATCGGAACTGACAGTTTTGACCATTAACCTACTAATATGAGGCCTCCTGGAATGCAGTGCCCGTTCCAGACTTGCGATTTGTTTAAGGCAGGGCAAAATGTTGTCGGGATCTTGCGTGTTGTTGGCTCATGTATGTAGTGCCTAAGAATCCTATGGGTTGACTGAAAATTCTGTGAAATTTGGCGGATTGGATCGCAGCCTGACCCCAAGTGGAGTTGTCTCTAGCGTTGTGGCGATGTATGCTTGTTGGTTTGCTAGTACAAGTCTGAGGTAGCATCATTGGTTTTTTTTTAGAGACTGGTAGAGTATTAGTATAAGATGGATGGCAAAGGCCCAAAAGAAGAGGGGGACAAACGACAGAGATTGAGATGGTGGACCATGTGTGACCCGGATTTGGAATTTCAGCCTCTGATCTGACCGCCTGGCTTCTTTTTGCTTTTGCTTTGCTCCTCGTGGTCCTGGGTAAGATGAAGAGCCAGTCAAGTGCCTGTGAATGTACTCCAAACAAGGATTTAACTGCAAAAGTAAGTTGAAGCAGACATGCAACCTGCGGTTTTTGGCTGGTGAAGAAACAAAAAAAGCTTTCCAGTTTTCTGCACTCTAGGATGATCACACCACTCCGCAGGCTAGCTCACCAGTCAGCTCCTCTCCTCCTGCTTATTTATTATTCTATTACTAAGAAATGTCGCAGACCTCGTCGACAGAAACAATGAAAAAAAAAACTTAAGGATCAAAAACGGCAAAAGAGTTGGGGAGAGGGGTTGAAATGCGCGAGCCCGAGGCTTCCACAGGCCTCCCGCGGGTTCACGGGCCAGCTACCTTCATACACGAGGACCGAACCGTGACACCCGCTCCCCGGCTGCCCGGACCCACCCGCGACAGACAGTATTAGATTAAGGCCCTGACGGGCCGGATGGGAGGCCCCAGAACGGGCGGGTCACGCGACCTCTGGGCTCGAACACCCAACCACACGGGGCCCGGCCCCGACATGCCTCCCATCTACATACGTGTGTGTTTAGCTGCCCGTCGAGCTCCTCCCTCCCCAACTCTTACCGTACACATTCCTGCTGCTGGCGACCTGGCGTGGCCGCGCGGCGTGGCTCGCCGTCGTTGAAGCTTTCCGGTTTCCGCCGGTGCCGGGCTACCGGCCGAGGCCGCCGATCGGAGGCCGGAAGAGTGGGTGGGGGTGGGGTTGGTCTGGGTGTCGATTTGGATGGGCCGCCCGCAGCGTATGTCAGCCAAGAGCAGCGGTGGTTGATTCAGTTTCGTCAGTAAACTGCAACTCAGGGGAGGCAGAATTCAACTTACCTCTGAATCTCTGGATTTTTCCTTGTTCGTCAAAGCGTACTCTCCCGTGTGTTTCAAAAACAGAAAAATATGTATGTTCCGATTTCCGAACTGCAAAGCGTATTTCTTGAGGACAATCCTTGCCGAATCAATATAGACTGGGATTTATGTAAATGGAGTTCTCACTTTTTTTATAAAAAAAAAATCGATTGGCCCGATCTGTCTAGGACACCTTTTGCCAAATCCAGCGACTCCAAACTAGTTGCCGAATGAAGCTAGGGAATCAACTACACTTTTAAAAAAAAATCGAATCAACTACACTATTGCAAGCTCGGAGCAGAAGAGAAATCAGAGGGCAGAGGGCCAACAAAAGCTAATAACAAACAGACGAGATAATAGTATCCCACAAACATTTTACGATCACTTTTTATGTGCCTGCATCAAAGACAATCCCCTTTAGCAATAATACTTCGAGAAGACGCTGGTATAATTAGCAATACACCAGTATAACCTCACTAGAACATCGATACCTTATCTCTAATAATCTGCATATCAAATGAAACATGAATCCCTCATGAAACCAACCATGAACCTTATATAATATACAACTCAATTAAAGCAAATGACGCCACTACAGCAAGAAAGATGAACTAACATCGCATATCGAAATTTTGCGCGCGCGCGCGCGCACACACCATCGCAAGAGCTAAGTGTCGTACCAACTTAGTAACCTTCAGAAATGGTTCAGTTCAATTTAGTAATCATCAGAAATTGTGACCTTTGCTCATACCACCTTTTGCTAGTTCCGTAACCTCATTTCTAACTCCACACAGCACCCAAATGGCTACACCAACACTCTTTGTGTTATTTTGGATTTAGTTTCCCACTGATTCGCTAGAATACCAGGGGGAACCACAACGCAGCAGCTAAAGTCTAACACCCTCCATATATCAACTCTTTCCTATATACGAAGTATATTAAGAAAAGAGTGCAGACCATGTTCAGCCAATCTCCAACTCAATGCACAATACTTGGAATCGTGCAGCTATTTGGTAGAGGCGCAACCACTCAACTAACCTGTTAGCACATATGACTGATTGACTGACTTGTAGCAACAAAAAACAAAAAACAAACTCTCTGCCATGTTCAAAATAACTGGATTACTGCCTTACCGGTGCCTGTTGGCAGATCTATAAGAGAAACCTTTGCTTATATGACATGATATGTAAGTACAACCCATGGATGAAAAGAGAAGCTATTGTCAGATGTGGTGGGTAACTAAATAATGCAAAACAAGACCATGGTTCAAGCCATTGCAATTGTTGCCGCCTTTCGAATTTATTAAAAGCTTAGGCCATCAGTTAAGCACTATAGTTTGCAGAGTAGTCCAAAACGATAAGGCTTGAATTGTGGACAAATTCAACTTAGCAAATGATGGAGTTTATGAGGTCTGAGATAGTGTCTGGTTTCTAATGAAAAATGGTATTCAAATTCCATCAATTGAAGAAGCTTAAAGTAGCTTAAGTGCTTCATATGCCAAGGACATCAATTGAAGAAAACACGAAACTGGAATTGACAAGGACATAAAATATTTTTCTTTCCAGTATATCATGTTGGATGGTCTCGGAAAAACGAATTTGCACTAATGATAATTAAGAAAACTGACAGGAAAAAAGTATCAAGGTGTTAGCCTCATCTGTGCTGCGCCTATGTATTTCCAATGCTAAAAACAAATAAACCTAAAGAAGAATTTGAGACCGTTGCACAATCATTCACTTTCAAACTACTTTCAAATTAGAACAATGAGAACCATTAGCTCCATAAACACTTGACTTACTGAATCTATCAAGTATTGAAAAGGCCAGAAGAAAAAGTCACAAAGTAAGAGGGCTAACTCCCTGTT
>OAMR01000409.1:240811-271565 GCA_900205405.1 Echinochloa crus-galli
AGATGTAATACAATTTGAATACTGGATTCATTCAATATATATTAAATGCAAAAAGTCAAAGCCTGAGAAAACAAAAAAAAAAGTGCCACATGATAAGATAACTCAGAAGCAGATTTTGCTACTGGATTACTCCATCCTGAACAAACATTTAAAGCTGTGGGAAGTTTCCTGTTGAAGCTTATTGATCCTTCATGCGCAATATATTTTTTTAATGTTTAAATTCAGCTCTAAAAATGACAAGGGGCCATTTATTTTCCTTAAAAATTACTTCCATAATGTTACCATTTTGTGATCTTAAAATATTATGACAGAAAAAAGTGGTCTAACTGCATCTCACAAACTATGAAGAGTTAACATTGAAGTTGACCTAATTGTATAGAGGAGAATGTATGCGGGGCATACCCACTCTTAGAATCAAAAACTTGTTTTAAAAAAGAACTTGACAACAAGAATACACAGGAACAAACTGATATCCCATAAAACACCCATACATGGGCAGCTAACCATGGCAAAGATGACAGATATAGCACAAGAGTATAAGGATAGCAACAAATGCATGACTGTTTTAAATATGCACAACTTGGTGAACCAGGCTAAAACAAAGGGAGAACTGCAGTGATAACCACAAATTTCGATAACAAATGCATTCCAGTTACAAAAAAGACCCAAAATTGCATGTCTATATGATATAACTTTATTGGAGCTTCTGTTTTTTTTTTATTGGAGCTTCTGTTGCCATCAAGATTACCACAAATCCATAGTCGGGTTCTCGGAGGAACATTAAAAAAACATATCCGCAACTGATCATCAAACACAATTCTTCCACAGTTCACACCCCGCACCAGTGCTGCTGTATGATGGAAAATTGGAGAATTCATCCGCCAGTATCTAGACAGACTAAGATTTATTGCGACTGGCCTTCTCCTCGATACCAGACTGCGAAAATCTCTTCCTCAGGACCTCAAGAACTTCTTCCATCTTCACATCCTTGACTCTGAGCAGCACCATTGCATGGTACAGCAGATCAGCCATCTCAGAAGCTGTGCGGAATTGGTCCTCGTTCTCGAGCAGTGTTTGAATTAGTTCACCTGCTTCTTCGCTGAAATATATGCAAAGGATTGGCGTTAAGAGAGCATATATTTGCATTCTCATTAAGAGAGAAGCAATTAAAAAAAGGTAAGCGAAACATAACAGAAAAAGAAAAGGTGCGAAACATAACACTCTTGTTGGTACCAAGTAACAGACTCAACGCACAGCAGTTGACAAACAAATCCTGACACTGAGGCAAATGAATGGGCCCTGTCATTATGCTACAACATTTTTTCTGTCACACAGGGTGTCTTGTTAGTTGAGGCAAATGAATAAACCCTGTAACTATGCTACAAGCTACAACTGCCATTGCTGATTTATGATGCCAAATTGAATATGTATAAGGAAAAGTTATGATGATATCTAAAGTTTTCAAAGCAGAATGAAGAGAAGAATTGGACATTAGCACCATGTTTAATGTGCGGAGTATCAGATTGGGAAGCTAAAATGTTCTGACCAGCTCTACCATGGCAATATTTTATTCTGCATGTGCATCCTATATTCCTACCATATGAAATTGTTGACCGGAGCAGCTACAAGTTTAGTAAGGCTGTAAAATATACACATAATGCTTCTAAAGAATTTATATTGCCAGGCAGAGGCACAAAACAGTTAAAATACAAATGAATATAAACACAATTTTTTTTTGTTTACAAAATCACTAAGTTGCAGACTGCTAAATCATACTGCCATATAGAACACACAAAAGGTATGGCGCAGATGCCCTAAAAAAAGGTATGCTGCCGATCCTTAAATACGTCTTTACATTTTAAACTAGAATACGGTGATGGCAGCACCATTCTTTAATATATATGTTTATTCACAAAACAATCAACCGCATGCTACCCTTACAAGTAATGCATTTTATCTATTATGGGCTCCTGAACCAATTAAATCTTGTTGCACCAAGTCAATCCATCAGGGTTCTTCAATCAACTATGAAAGCATAAATAAACACAACTGAGGTATCAAGCTAATTCAACACCTAATGAACATTAAGGGAAGATGTAATACAATTTGAATACTGGATTCATTCAATATATATTAAATGCAGAAAGTCAAAGCCCAAGAAAACAAAAAAAAGTGCCACATGATAAGATAACTCAGAAGCAGATTTTGCTACTGGATTACTCCATCCTGCACAAACATTTAAAGCTGTGGGAAGTGTCCTGTTGAAGCTTATTGATCCTTGATATGCAATATATTTTTTAATGTTTAAATTCAGCTCTAAAAATGACAAGGGGCTATTTATTTTCCTTAAAATTTACTTCCCTAAAATTATTATGACCGAAAAAAATGGTCCAACTGCATCTCAGAAACTATGAACAGCTAACATTGAAGTTGACCTAATTGTATAGAGGAGAATGTATGCAGCATACCCACTGTGAGAATCAAAAACTTTTTTGAAAAAAGAACTTGACAACAAGAATACACAGGAACAAACTGATATCCCATAAAACACCCATACATGGGCAGCTAACCATGGCAAAGATGACAGATATAGCACAAGAGTATAAGGATAGCAACAAATGCATGACTGTTTTAAATATGCACAACTTGGTGAACCAGGCTAAGACAAAGGGAGAAAACACTCCATGCTTTTCTATTTGTTGTCTTGACGATTAACTTTACTGGCAGCTTTCTAATGCATTACAAAAAATTCAGAAAAGGCATAACATGACAGACCGTATTTTCGAGCAAAGCAGCTGGTTATCAAGCAGTAGTTTCTTCGTCCATGAGGGCTTGCCACTTCCTTCAGTAACCGTCTCCTCCTGTCGTCTACTAATTGTATCTTCAAGTGAGTACAGGGTTGACGTAACCTGCCTGTCTTCATTGGGCTGTGAAGGGAAATCATATTTTAATTTCAGTCACAAGTAGTAGTCTATTGCAGGAAAGGGTAAAGTTGATAATGGGTACCTCCGAACCTTGTAGCGCATCATAAACTGAAGTATAATAACAGGTTTCTGCTCCCGTATGGCAGGTAGGTCCATCTGGCTTTCCGAGGTATATTATCTAAGTTGTAGAAAAAAGAAACATCCACACAGTTGGTACTCGCAGAAGTCAAACTGAAACTATTTATGCATGACACAGGAGGATATGCTTACTGAATCACGGTCACAGTCAAGGAAAATGTCATGCACATTGATGAAGTTCATGGACGTCTCTCCTTTCGTCCACAAGGAAGATCGTGAGCGGCTAAAGAATGTGGCTTTCCTGGTTGATATAGTTTTTGCAAGGGCTTCTTTGTTAGCAAAACCCTGCATAAGAATGGCTCCAGTATCCACATTTTGTGCAATAGCAACAGCCAACCCTTTGCTGTCCCACTTCACACTTTCTAGTAACTTGTCAACCTGTTTTTTTACCAGCACAACAGCACAATAATGAGCTTATGTTAGGCGTTAATGACATAAGTCAACAACATCATGCGGATAAACAGCTGTAAGACACAAAATCAAGCAGTACTACTGCAAAATTGAATTAGTTGTGTTCTGTACTACCAGAATCTATACCTGAATGATATAATGATTAGAAGAATGTATCTGCCACAAGGAAAGACATAGATGAACCCTAATACCTCCAAACAAGCATAAGATATAACTACCCAGACCAATTACATACATTTCACCAGTAGAAAGAATATTTTTGTTAGAAAGAATACCTCCAAACAGTCTCACCATGGTTTAGTATAAGCACAAAATGACAGATGAAATATTCTAATTTTTTCCTTAGTTCCTCTAAAATTTGTGGAAAATTAAACTCCACAGCACTTCAAAAGTCTCTTTTTTGTGAAATAGCACCAGCTATGGAGGTATCTACCAAAAAACAGAAGCATTTTGCTCGGTGAAAGAGAAATGATAATTGCATCACTCTTTTTTTAGGTAAAACTGTGGCCCCACAGTGCTTCATTGAAAAAAAAGGAGGAACAAATATTTACAACATTCAGATATAACTGCATGTCTGCATCATTCTAAATGCATTATGCAGTAAACAGTTTTATTCTCGAGTATGCAGGAGTGGCGTATCATTGCATTAAGAGTGGGAAAAAAACCAAAATAGCCATACAATCAACGCACACCACACACAATGCAGTATACAACTACCATACCAACCAACCAAGTCTCCAACACTACCAGTTTATAAATGATGAGGCAACATATAAAGTAGAACAAATGAGGGCTATGAGTATGCACTTCAACTTCTAATAAATTATTCTGATGAATGCAGATTGACACAAATGAAAAGTGGGAAGGAAAAGCACTATGTTGTCTCACTAACATGAAGCCCCTATGATTCACATGTCATTGAGAATGTGAGGTCTGGAAGAACAAAATGTGAAGTATCAAAGAATAAGAGGCAAATCCACAAAATTCCTACACGAAATGCCGCACGGAATCTGTCAATCGGATTCTCCGAGGGCAAATTAAACACATGCATCAAATACATGTTTCCAACATATATAAAGGACTAAACAATAAAAATCTCGACCACGGGAGGAGACTCCACCCGGGCTTTGTTCTAAGAAGATGCAGTGCTTCGAACCTGGGTCCGAACAGAATAACGGACTAAACAATGAAGAAATAGAAGTAACATAGTCACGAAAATAAAGATATCAGCTGATGACTGACTATTGTAATGGACTATACAACATTAATGTAAGTCATCCAACTGTACTACAGAAACACTATATAATTCCACCACTAATCAAGAGGGTAAGATGCTAGGCAACAACAGGACCATTTGGTGTTTCATCCATGTTCATAACTGATTTGATTACTTCCTATGTTCCATGACAAAGGACACACTGAAAGTTACTATGTTGGCATAATGCTTTGTACTTGATATTGATAAAGCATACATCAACACAGATAAGCATCTAAATCACACAGAAGCTCCACGGTGCATCTATCAAGTTGGCTGGAAGCAGCATACTAGACTACTAGCACGGCCAATTTCTTCAAATGCCACTATGGACTGCCATCTTATTCACACAAACAAATGAAGCTATCCACGTTGAGAGGCAAACATCAATAAATAGCATCAGCTCACTTCAAGAGACCCAATGAACCCCTGTTCAGTGGAACCAATAAAACACTGTACAATACACTAGTAGTGGATACTCATCTAAGCATTTCAGTCTTCACCCTCAACAGGGGAATCTAAAAGGGTAGGAACGGACTGCCGCCCCCACACTGTCATACAGACTTCAAAGTCCGCCCAATCCCCAACTGCCCTATGGCAACAAGGGAAAATGAAGAATTCGCGAAAGAGATAAGGAATCCAAACCTTGGGGTCGACGGCTACAGCTCCTGGCGCGGACTGCCCGGAGCCCGCCGCCACGGTGACCGCCCGATACGGCTCCCTGCGCCGCCACCCCGGGGCCGAAGCCGCGGCGACGGCGCGGAGGTTGGTGCGGGATGTCCCGCTGCAGAAGATGACTTCGCCGGAGGAGGAGGAGGAGGATACGGGGGCGCGAGCCGGTGAGGCCGCCGGAGCCGCCGCCATCTGTGCCCGTCGGTCAGGGACGAGAGTGAGTGCTTCCGCTCGTAACTCGTGACGTCACCTGGTCACTCATAGGAGTCATCGTGCTCTCTCTGCTGGGCTTGGTCAGGTGGCAAGGCCCAGGTCTGCTCGGGCGGGCCTGGTTGCTTGTTGAGCCCGCACCCTTTTTTAGGATTTACCAGGATTTATTAACGCTATGCGTTAAGTGGTAAGCGACGTTCCCGTCGACAACGAGGTGCCAATGGTGACTTTCAAAATATCCAGATCTGCCGGTGCTCTGCTCAGTCCCTCGAATGTGCTCATAGAGATAGGGTTTGCGTACGTGTATTCATAGGGCTGAGTGTGCGTGCGTGTGTGAGCGTCTGAGTTGTACTGTGTAATTAAAAAACAAGCAGTCAACTTCTTCTAAAAAAACAAACAGTCGACTCCCCCAACTGCTACTGTGATTTTTGTGTTGATTGATCAGTGACACGAAGCTGTTCCAACTACTGGATTCGCTGGCCTGGATTTAGCGTTGATGCCGCCTTTTAGCTACCCCTACTCCTATGAAGTAATATGAACAGGATGGGTTTAGACATCTCAGGGCAAATCAAAACTCAGGTTAAAAATCCAGCTTAATTACCAGTCTGTTTAATGTCTGCCCCCTTGGCGCTAAAGTACGTCTGGTTTGCCGGCGCACGCCAGCATGGCGGCTAACCAAGCTAAAGTAGCTTGCTGACATGCGACATCAAAATGGCAACACAGTCAGTGCACGCATGAGTAAGTGCTGACGTCAGAATTTGGAGTTGTCCGTTCTGTTCGTTTGGCTGGTGGCTGGCGCTGGTTCTTGCTGAGAGAAAAATACTGCTGGTTGGTTGGTGGCTGACGCTGGTTTTCGCTGAGAGAAAAACACTGTTGGGTCGCTGAAAACAATCCAAACGAACAGGGCGGTCATGGCATTGTTTAGTTCACAAATTCCATCCAGAATTCTACTCTAAAAAGAAGATTTTCATCACATTAAAATATCGGCAAATACATGGAATACTAAATATAGATGAAATCAAAACTAATTATATAGTTTTATTATATTTTATGAGATGAACATTTTGAGCTTAATTAATTAATATTTAGATAATTATTTATAAATATAAATGAAATACTATAGTGTCATAATTATGATGTTTTTTAAAGTTTTGGTGTTCAAATTTTAGAACTAAGCAAGGGGGCTGTATGATTTTTCTTCCTCAGAGGGAGAGAGAACTATTCTTAAAATATTCAACTGATGTGGCACCCACCACCGCTCCTCGGCACCACGGCGTCATGCCGTCATGGGCACATGCAGTGATGATCAGAGACGAAGCAATCCCCTCACTTTTTCAGATTTCTTTTCTATTTCCCTTCCTCACAAAACCAGAATCCCCGCCTATTTCTGGGCTGGCCGGAAAGCGAAATGCCACCACCACTGAACTTTTAGCCGGGGGAGGGCAAAAAAATTGCTTCTTTATTTTTATCAGACAAGAACAGCGAGGAATTCAGGTAGGGAGAGAGGCGAGCTTAAAATTAGCCTGCCAGCGCAATAATTGAGCAGGCGGGCAGAGGCAGGCAGGCCGGGGCCCCTCCTAATCACTGCCCTAAGCATGTGTTCCCCGGCGTATTATATGAGGAGGAGGAGGAGCTCGAGGTCGTAATCGATGCGAGGAGGAGGATGCTGCCGCCGCTGATAATATAAAGCAGGCGGAGAGGCTGGCTGGCTGGCCCCTCTGGCCTTGCTGCTCCCCCCTTCCTGGCCTCCTTCCCCCACATGCCCTCTGCCCACGCCCGGCCCTGCACCTGCCCTGCTGCGCCCCCAAGGTGATTGATTGGTTTGCTTGCTTGCTTGCTTCGTTCCACGCTTTCCCCCCATCTTTTGCTTCCGTTCTTGTGGATCCGTTCGTCAGATTGGGTTTGCTGTGGTATCCTATGCTATGCTATATCTCTGTTGATCTTGAAGAAAGAAAGGGTGATTGGGATTTTCTTTTCGTCTTTTTGATGGAGCTTGCTGCATGATGTGATGCGCATTTTGTTCTGCTTGTTCATCTTGTTCGGTCCAATCTCTGGGGCTTAAAGGAGAAGCTTGCGAGATTGTTCCTTCCATCCTTGTTGCGTGGCGTGGCCATGTTTTCCTGATTGGGATCGTGTGGTAGCTTAGCTCCCTGATGATTTGACTTTGCGCTTGCGTAGATGATACTTAAGCAAGAGCGCATGTCCTTGTCTTTCGATTTCCGAGCCTTCAAAGAAGTGGGCTGTGTTTCTCCAAATGGAAAAACTTTTTCAGACCTTTTGACCAATAATTAAGGGTATTAAATAAAGTCAGTTTACAAAACTATCTCTATAATATTAGACTATTTCGCAAGACCTATCAAATGGCTGTAAAATTACTGTAGCAAAACATGGATTAATTAGGCTCATTAGATTCGTCACGCAAAATTGCACTCATCTCTAAATAGGTTTTGCAAATAGACTTCATTTAATACTCCATGCATACGAGATTCCTTTTGAAAAAAGTTTTTCGAGGAGGAAAGAAACACGGCCGATCTGTGCACCGCAAGAACATGCAAATGATTCGATGTGTCAAATGTTAATACAATGACTGTAGCGCATCAAGAAATGGTTCATTCCTGTATTCGGTGCGGGAAACCTTTACCGGCGAAGCTCGAATTTGTTCGTAGCGTCGTCAAGACCCTGATCTTTCCTTGGTTGATTCGTCGCAGCTGAATCTTCCCCCAAACAACTAGAGTAGCTGCATTGGCGGGGAAAGCGCGAGAAGCTCGGCGGCAATGGCGGAGCAGGCGGGCGCCGGGAGGTACTGGTGCCACATGTGCGCCGTGGCGGTGAGGCCCGCGGAGGGCGAGCCGGAGATGAAGTGCCCGCACTGCCACAGCGGCTTCCTCGAGGAGATGGAGACCGCCCGCGGCGCCGCCGCGGCCGACGCCGGCGACGGCGGTTAACTCAAAACTCACAATAGAATGCCATAGCCATACCTTTGACATCAGCATTATGGACTTGGCATGCTCACCAAGTACCTTCCTAACCTCCACAAGATCCGAACCCTTGCGAACAAATGACAAGGCAATCATGTCAATCTTGTTCGGGACGCCCCACTGAAGGATGTCCTCTTTGTCCTTGTCAGTAAGTGTTGGGAGATCAACAATAACTCCTGGAAGATTAACATTCTTCCTCTCACCAAGCATAGAAGTGTTCTCACAACGGGCGCGAACCAAGCCTTGCTCTTTATCGCCCGGCGAGCGCGCCCGGGAGATGCCCTGCAGGCACAGGTTCCACGCCAATTGCATCGTGCCATGGCTCGAGATGCACAGCTCCTGCCCCGTCTGCCGGTTCCAGCTGCCGGCCAACGACGACAACAAGAGCTCGTGTGGCAGCGGCGGCGACAGCGGTGGCTATGTCAGCGTTGATGCTGATCAAGAAGGCAATGACAATGACAATGGCAGTGGGGATGGAAGGGCAGTCTCTGGAAGCAATGCCGAGCCAGAGCGCGCCAGTGTTGTGGAAGAAGAAGAGGGCAGCAGGCGGTTGCCGGCGTCCATACAGTGGCTCAACAGCCTGTTCTCGCCGTCCGGCGGTGGCAGCAGCAGCTCCTCGCAGCATTGGGAAGATTGAGCAATGAGCATGATGGCTGCTGGCTGAGCGCATCGGTGCCAATGTACATAGGGAGGAAAGCACGCCGGGTTGGTGCCATGGAAATTTGGAGCCTTTTTCCAGTGTGTTAGTTTTGCTCGTGTAATATTCTCTGTGATACAGTCCTCATGGTTGTAAAAGGAACAGACATGGGCAGGTGTATCGAGTATCAACCTGCCTCTTGCGTGAATTTGGTGCTAATCAGCGTCTTACAAGTCAAATGTGTACTCTGGGCGCTAATATGGGTCTGACTCTGACAGCATGCCATAGCTCATGATCCCTACTAATCAGCCTCTTGCAAGTCTCCATTACTCAAGACATCATGTCATTCAGCTTCACTGATTAACAGCGTTTCATGCTATCAACGCCTTACGCCTCAAAGGCCAGTTGGTTGAACAGAAAAAAAAATCCATATAGATGTAGCCTACCGGTAATTGTTTTTTTACTAAAGGGTAAGGAGCAAAGACTAGTCGTTCAAATTCGATGTGTTCAAACTCAAAGAAGCCAGATTTCTGGCCAATGAACAAAAATCAAGCAGCAAGCATGTGAAACAACCATGAAGTTTCAATAATAGCAGTTGCCACGCAGCTGCAGAATAAGTAGCTATAGTGGTTGATCGTTGTTTAAATGGCTAACCTCTAATGATAAATTGTCACAGAATCGTAATACCCAAAGTCACTCTCTTTGGCAACAAAACTGTGGATATACTGGTATACTTAAGCAGCCTCACAAAAAATCACTCCCAGGCAAAAAATGGCGTTGCTCTCCCTAATTCACAGTCAAGAGCTTGATGACAGATGAAATCCCAATCCTGTGCAGGGCCACAACGGACTCGCCTGCGTTGCATAGCCCCAGCGCCTTCGCGTTTTCAATGGCAAAACCAATTGCTTCTTCAGTGGCTTCGCTGTCGAAGGCCTTGGCTGTGGCCGCACTCAGCATTGGGATCACACCCCTCACAATGAGACTGTGCCTTGCCGGCCCCTCATCACTGCAGGTCCAATCGAAGGAGTCTGTCTTCAGCTCAGGAACCACGACAGACAGTATTGGCATGGATGGCCTATACTTGGCCACAAGCCTGGCAGTAGTTCCTCCCCTGGTCAGGACCAAGATAAGCGCCGCCTTGGCGGAGTTTGCTGTGCGGACAGCCGATGATGCAAGGCTCTCCAGCGGGCTCATTGGAATTGGAGCTGAGGCCATGATTGATTTGAAAACAGCAGCATGGTCGACGCAAGACTCTGCTTGTAAGCAGATCTTGGCCATAGTCTGCACAGCGAGCTCTGGATATGCCCCAGCAGCTGTCTCGCCACTAAGCATGACACAGTCGGTGCCATCAAGCACTGCATTTGCAACATCAGTTGCTTCCGCTCGAGTAGGGCGAGGAGACTTGATCATAGATTCCAACATCTGAGTGGCAGTAACAACAGGCTTGCCCTGAACGTTGCACTTGAAAATCATCACCTTCTGCGCAAAGAAGATCTTCTCTATAGGAATTTCCATCCCTAAATCACCTCTTGCCACCATAAAAGCATCAGAGTTTGCCAGGATATCATCAAAGTTAGCTACTCCCTCTTGATTCTCAACCTGCACATTCAAATTAATTATAACCTTGAATTCAGAAATCTACTAACTCAAAACTCACAATAGAATGCCAGACATACCTTTGACATCAGCATTATGGACTTGGCATGCTCACCAAGTACCTTCCTAACCTCCACAAGATCCGAACCCTTGCGAACAAATGACAAGGCAATCATGTCAATCTTGTTCGGGACGCCCCACTGAAGGATGTCCTCTTTGTCCTTGTCAGTAAGTGTTGGGAGATCAACAATAACTCCTGGAAGATTAACATTCTTCCTCTCACCAAGCATAGAAGTGTTCTCACAACGGGCGCGAACCAAGCCTTGCTCTTTATCACAGTGAAGCACAGTAAGAGTGATGGTACCATCAGCACACAATATGACACTGCCTGGTTTCAGATCCACTGCAAGCTTCTTGTAGCTCATAGATATCATTTTCTCATCACCTTTAATGCTATAATCTGTGGAAATTGTGATTTCTTGACCCTTTTTCAATTGAACAGGCTTCCCATCTTTCAAAAATCCAGTTCGGATCTCTGGACCCTGCAACGTATATCAATTGAACATGTGAACACTATACATTATATGGCACAACTGTGCAAAGGAAAAATTAAAGTGAATCCAGTACTGTATCTACGCACAAAAGATGGTTCATAAGCCATACAGCTTATGCTTATAATAATTGACGATGTGTGTTCTAATTAAGAAAGAAAAGAAGACCTCGAACAACATCATCCTATCACTACACTTCAACCATTCAACCCATCCAGCCATGCATACTGCAATTTTCTACAATCTACATCAAAATACAAGGATGGCACATCCTGCTGCATTCTATTTCTCAGGACATGTCTAAATGTAACCTAGATTTGAAAGGGAGGCACATCATAGCTGATACAAACAAACCAAAGGAAACCAGTGGTATACTCTACCGAAACAGCACAAATCATGTGTAAACCGGGCACATTTTGGTATGACAAATATTTAACCACACATATGCATGGAATTGCTCATTGCTCAAGTTTGATAATAGACTTTGCTTTAACAAAAGCAAAATTAAGTGCAATAGCAGTCAGTAAAATCAATTCAACAGAGTCATGGAGTAGCAGTGGAAGGTAATTACATTACAAACATCAAAGTTATCCACAAATGGTTATTCTGAAAATTATTACTACCGGATCAACTTTCATAACCCAATCACAAAGATTTGAAAATTAAGTGCCGCTAATCTTTTTTAAGTTGTACTATCAGATATTCAGATCTGCAGTGACAAGAATGCACATTTTGCGGGCTGGCTAAGAGGGTCAATTACACAATTGGTTGTTAGAATAAGCACAAGGGGCAAAAGCCCATTTGGTTGATAAGGGAATGCAAGTACGGATGGTTTGGCTGGTCATATGAGGTAATCAGCATTCAGTTAGAATACTGTTAGCTAAAGAATTTCCAACCACCAGAACTATCAGGTTAGTTAATGCTAATGCATGATTGTCACTTCGGCCTTGTTTAGATGTTAGAATTGGGAGGGTGAATTTGGGAGTATGATGTCACTTCGTAATCATTGCGTCACTGTAGCATTTCGTTTGTATTTGTGAAAAATTATCCAAAAATTGATTAATTAGGCTCAAAATGTTCGTCTCGCAGAGCACAACAAAACTGTGTAATTAGTTTTTGATTTCATCTACATTTAGTACTTCATGCATGTTATGACATTTTGATGTGATGGAGAATCTTCTTTTTGCATAGTAAATTTGGGAGTGGAATTTGGGATCTAAACAAGGCCGCAAGTGGTTTGGGTGCTGCAGATGTGGATGTATGGAATATGATGTGTCAGTAGTTGACAGCTCCCCACAGTGAGATTTACAGGATGAATTCAACTGATAGGATCTATTTATCATGTTTTTCTCTGCTTGAGTAACAATTACAAAATAAGGCCTCACGGTTTGCAGGTTGGATCTGTCACAAGTTTCATGCAGGAAACTAGGCTACTAAGTGAGGCCATGTTCCCTCAAGGGGGGCAAAGAAACAGATTAAGTTCCCTCAATCCTCAAGGTAACCTAATAAACACAAAAGGTAAATAATAGATGACAAGAGTGGGAGGGGAGGTTAGGCACTGACCGCCGCAACCCTAGGTTTGACCATGATTGGTCGCAGTCGCAGACATAAATCTTTTTTTTGGGGGGGGGGGGGGGGGGGGGGGTGTTATGTAAGTTGGATTGTGATGTATTGGTTGACTTATGGATTGGTTGCAAGAGCACGGAGAAAACAATACCAAACACGCCAACTTGCCTTCATCAAGCTCAAGAACACTTGAAAAACGATAACAAAAGACAGGATCAGGTTATCTATGTTTAGCACTCACTGGTATCTCGGTTAAGTGAGGTCTGGTCCCTATGGGTATTTCAATTTGAGTTTCTCACCAGCTAGGCCAAGACCACCCTTCTGTGCTTCATAATAGCTTGACTCACTTAAACAAACTACACATCCAAACATGCTCTTATAAAAGATTCTATGTCACAAAGTACAAATTGACTTTGCAACCCATATTTCTATCTGGCAGATGAAAGATTACAAACAATTATACAAGTACAACTGGGTAAATGAGTTTGTTTCTCTGTTTCCATACATACAAACAATTCTGATCCCCCATCATCCGAAGTTAAAGATTGAAAACAAAACAATGTAGTGATTTCTCATTTCATCAGCACTTTTGACAGTTATATGCCCCTATAAGACTTTACACCTGTCTCTTATACACATCTAGATGTGTATAAGAGACAGGGAAAGGACCGGAGCAAAGTTAGCCAGGACAACTGGGCAAGTGGCTGTGGGATGAGGACCACAACCAACAATGCAAGGAAATCGACAGCAGACAAACAACCAATGCGGATCCAGGCATTGGTAAGTACAACGAGTGGCAGTGGCTCCATCCAATTCCAAAATTCACATGCCAGGCAAGCTAAATGCCGGATGGTGGGACATTAATGCATAGATCTCCAAAGATTTCAATTTGGGTCGTCCACAGTTGGCAGCTTAAATGGTACTAAAAGCAAGACGAATTAACCTGTAGTAACTAAAAGCCGAGTCCTAGCAGACTAGGCAAGCGCAAGCAGACAAGGGCATTTCGGGATCGGCCAACAGGAATGGTCGGGATTTCGGCCACATGGATCACGAACAAGCTAACAGTACACAGAAACGTCCAAAGGACGGCGGCGCCGAAATTGAGAACTCGAGATCACATCTAAGGTCAAGATCTCTTAAAATTGGAAAAGGGGAACTGAAATTCTGGCCTAGAACAGTCACATGAAGTAACCCTAACCACTCAAACGGGAGACCCCAAAAGCCGCGTGGTGTTGAAGGCCAGTAGTACAAACCTAAGCGGAGCAGGGGAAACAAGGCCGAATCACAGATCGCCACGAAGCGCGAGATCCCGAAGGAAGGGAGAGAGCGAGGTGGGGACGGACCTTGGTGTCGAGCATGACGGCGCAGAGGATCCCGGTGCGCTCCATGGCGGCGTGGAGGTTGTCGAGCGTCTCCTGGTGGTATTCGTGGGAGCCGTGGGAGAAGTTGAAGCGCGCGACGCTCATGCCGGCGCGCAGCAGGCGCGAGATCATGTCGACGGAGCGCGACGCCGGGCCGAGCGTGCAGACGATCTTGGTCTTGGGCCTGCGCCGCGACACGGGCTCCTCCCCCCACGCCGCCGGCTCGCCGCCCGCCGCCGCCATCTCTAGATCCGCGCGAGGAAGGAGGGAAGAGATGGGAAGGGAAGGGGAGGCGCGGCGCGAGTGGTGTGGGTGTGGGAATGGGATTCGCTTGGCTCGGGGTGCTTCGCCTCTCTCTCTGCTTCCCCCTTTCTCTCGCTTTTGGGCTGCGATGTTCTTGCTCTCCAAGAATGGGGGCATCCAGGGCTCCTAGAAGGATATCTTGCGGAATAAATAAAGGCGGTGTGGGATGGTGGGGATGGAAAAGGAAAGAGGGGGACCAATGGGCGTGGCCGCGTGGTCTCGTTCTCGTCTCCCCTGGTCAGTCCAACGAACCTTCTGCGGTCAAAACCCACCATATAGACAAGTATTTTTCATGTTTTAGACATGGGCATTTCCACGTTATGAATTGGCTTGTGAAATAACAAAATACTCCCTTATTTGAAGACACAAAGTTATTGAATTAGATTGTGAAATAACAATATACTTCCTTATTTAAAGCGCTCTAATGGTTTTGAACAAATTTGAAACCACTTTATATAGATGTGCAATGTTATGACGCGCGCTGCTGTGAGCACACTCAAAGTGAAAGTAGAAGAAACATATATCTACGTACATGCACATGTGAAGTTCGTATTCGCAACCACAGTTATCCAGCACTAACGTGATGCTCTGATTCAATATCTTTGGCGCCTTTGAACTTCTTAGAAGATAATTCTATTATGTCTTAGTAAATCCTCAAGATATTTTATTTAAAGTCATCTCGATAATTGTTTTATCATTATAAATATGCTTAGGGGTTGTTTTTCTGCTGGCTAAAAGATTTGATATATATCATTATAGATAGCATAATAGATATTTATAACACGTTTGTAAAGAATGATATGGGTTCACATGTAATAGATTGACTCATTAACTCAGTGTGCCGCATAGGCAAAATGCAGAAGTAAACATTGTTGATACTGTTGGAGACACTATAAGAGAGCAAAATGAAGTACTAATGAATGGTTAAGCATTAGGATGCCCCTATATTTACCGTGACCTTACATCTCAATCCCAAATCAACTTAATCCTCCAGAATCCAAATGATTTCGCCTTCGGTTGCATTTTGTCATGTACCACCATCGCCTGAACCATCGCCATGTCAATGTCCACCATGTGATAAAAGTAGACCTTGAGAAGGTCCGAGCATCTCTGCAGGTGATGGCGACGCCATAGTTGACCGATTTCTCAATTCCATACAATATAAGTATCAAAAAAAAATTCCATACAATATCGTAGAATCAACACAATAAAAAAATTAATAACACAACCAAAAAAATCATAGACTCGAGTCTAGGTGTTCTATTCATGTTTTTCAGCTAGGTTAGAAATAGTCTAATTCCCATATTTGATTTCAACCAGGCGAAGAAGCCAACTTTGTAAGTTGAAATGGAAAGTACGTAAAGCCATGTTCCCCTTTATTCCAGAAGATAGAAAATTCGTTCCCCCCATAAGGTGCACCTCAGATCCTAACCCGATGATATGGCCAAGTGGTTAGCAAAATGTATTCCACGGTGTCGTTGTCTCTTTGTTGCCACGTTACGACGATGCTGTCGCCTGTCGGTTTGACCCACAGCATTTCTCTCCATCCCTCGGGTTCGTCAGACAGACGTCGAAAAAGCGGAATGTCCGTACCTGAATCTCCGGGCCTCTAGGGCCCTCTGCGCGTCGGAAATCGAAGCAAATGCCAAAGCCAGATGCCGTTGTATTTTGACTTTGGCTGATAAACCAAAAGAGGTGGCACGACCTTTTGTTCCAGAAGCCGGGGGCCGTCTCCGTAGTCCCTACAGCACGCTAACTAATGAAGATTTATCCTACAGCAATTCAAATCGCAGGCACAACCGCACAAGTACGTCTGGATGGTGGATGGTACACGTATGAATTCAAAACACCAGTAACAAATGAAGAATTATATTTTTAACAAAAAAACGATTGCGAAAATGCCATTTAAGCTACGGTATCAATGACAGGGAGGCCGGTCCCACGTGTCACTAACACACTAAATGGATTGCGAAAATGCCATTTAAGCTACGGTATCAATGACAGGAGGCCGGTCCCACATGTCACTAACACACTAAATGGTGCTCTGGCAAATTATGATTCATTGGTAGCTCCAGAGAGATTCCCTCAATTTTCCAATGACCGTGCAGAACAAAGGATTGTGTAACAACCTGGGGCTTTAAAGTAATGCTGGTTCTGGACTTCTGGATGTACTGTTTCTCACTGGTTTTCATCAGATGTGTAACTTGTTCTCAAGACATTCTGATGTCCGGTTGGGCGGTTGGCAATGGAGCTGGAGACACAACAAGAGTCTAGCATCTTTTCCTAAACGAATAGGCAATCACCAAGGAAAGCTCAGTTGCAGTGGCCTCTACCAAACAAAAGCCAGGATGAGGCTGGAAAATTGCAACATCCTACCGAATTCAACTAAAAATAAGGTTCTATGCAACCTAACATTGCCGCGGTGGCCATCTGAACGCTAGATTCCCATTTCCCCCGGCTTGGACCTTCACTCTTCGTATACCTCAATGACTTCCACTCTTTGGTTATGAATGTAACTGTGAGAGTTATGGCTTCCTGGGGTAGCATTTTCTTTATTGTTCCTTGCATCACACCAGGATAGTTTAGAGCTCGTCATGCCCGGGCTGGCTCGAAGACATGGCGTCAAATTTGCTTTGCAGCTCCTGTCAAATGAAAAACCGTATAAGGACCAAATCTCTTCACAAAAAAGGGAAACCATGACATTTGTGGAAGAAATGAGAACCTTAAGCTTCTCCTCAACGCAAAGTGCAGGAGTTGACAACATAGCCACATACCTGAAATGGCAAATAGGTATATAAGATGGTGTACTGTGAATTTTAAGGAAAGATGGAAACTGAATCAATAGAAATCCACATACTCGCATCGGCTAGGCTCATCGACATCATTAAGCTCATTGCTCAGCCCACATCTAAGCCTAACCTGCACAAGTTTAAATAATAAAAGGGTTAGAATTTACAACCCGTAAATACAAAGGAAATGTGTACGAGATACCTACTTTTAGGCTTCGGTCTGGACCATTCCAGCACCGGTCCCCGTTCGAAAACTGCATTACTCGGTATGATTCTTCAAATTTGTCCCAGCGTCTGATGGCACAAAATTCATTTTATGGCGTAAAGATGTGAGAAAAATAAAAAGGGTGACCAAGCAAGTGATTATGTGGCATCTAAATAGTGTGTTTTCCACCCTCTAAAACATAATTACTTGATCTATGCAGTGCATTTTCTTAAAGGGTCACCGATGTCCTACTAATATGCAAATTTATTTCGGTGGAGAAGCTAAGAGTTTGGGATAATGAGAATGTTTATCCATGGGACTCCATAACATATCACTGACTCTTCAATAAAAACTAGGTTCATTCGTCATTAGAAGGAACACAACAAAGAGATATGTAAACGGAGTTTCACTTACAATA
Organism: Echinochloa crus-galli; assembly: GCA_900205405.1. Lineage (NCBI taxonomy): Eukaryota > Viridiplantae > Streptophyta > Magnoliopsida > Poales > Poaceae > Echinochloa > Echinochloa crus-galli. Next base: position 258,826 of record OAMR01000409.1, read on the forward strand.
GAACGAGAATAAGAATTGAGCAAAGTATATCAAACATACCCCAAGTTTGTGGAACTGTGTCCTTCAGTTTGTGATGCTTTCTTGTATGCACAGACCTTGTAAGTATACCTATCCATAAAGACGCAGTTCACAAATAAGTACAAATAATTAAAAAGTGATAATACAGAGGGGACAGGAAAGATTGGATGGGTATACATACTTGCCCTCTTTGCTCTCAAAGCACTGATCATAAAAGGAATAGAACTCCTTGTCCTTACCTAACAAGAATATGTTGTTTCAGTTAACTCCAATTCCATAGATGAACATACCAGTAGACTAATAAACAAGATGCACCACATCTAGAACATCTATTAACTCGAGGTACAGACAAAAGTATAGTTAAAGTGCAAAGGTAAAATGCACTGAAGGTATTTGGTAATATTTACACTAACAAACAATACGAAGCACATCAAGAACAGCTATTAACTCGTAATACTGGACAAAAGTATCGTTCTGCAGAATAAAGTTCAAAGGTAAAGATGCACTGAATGTATTTTGTATTGCAAAGGTGAATTATGTAACCCGAGGACTCTCAACTTGTAGAACAAGTATATTCAACAGAAATTTAGAAACATGTGCCCTTTATTTTATCTTGGAGGGTACTTCATTGCCAAAAATTCGAAGAGTGCATTTTGTCTGTACCACAAGTTGATCTTTAGGCATTTTGATGGTAGCTTTTCCACCAGAAGTTTAACAATTGTCAGTCTATGCAATAACATGATAATAGGGAGCATTTGCTAATGGAACATTACTCTAGACAATCCGAAGCAACATTTCATGTAAGGATAAATTAAAAATTCAAAATTGTAGCTACATTATAATACACAACTGGCCGGAGCACCCAATCACAAATTGAACAGAGTCTGAAATGACACTTACCAAAATCATGTTTTAGCTTCTCAGTTAGCGTGGATATCTTAGATTGGATTTTTGAAAGCTTTGAACTGGCATCATCATACTCCTTACGAACACGAGAAGCCTCTAAAAAGGTAGACAAGTATTATAGCATCCCCTCGATGGCCCATTAAGGATCGGCCAATTAGAAACACACATATACAAATTACCTGATAAATCCACAGGGGTCTTGAAAAAATTGAATTTTTGGAGAACATTTTGTACAGTCTGTTGAATTTTGTCCACCCATGATGAATGTCCTGATGCAGTTAAATCTCAAACAACAAATAAATATTTAAAAAAATCATAACCACATAAATACAGCAAGAAGTAGTGGGATCATATTACCCTACCCGAATGGTGATCAGCTTTCTGGTCGTCATCAGATTTATAAGATCCGACATGATCATCATGATCATAGTGATCATCATGATATTCATCTTCTGATTCATGATCAAACTCTTCATCGTCGTATTTATGCCTGTCGTCCTCGACTTCTGAATGATAACTACCATAATTTTCTTCAGCAGGCTCCGGTATTTCTAATTCATCTTCAAGTGCTTCTTCTGCCGCTTCTGGTATCTCATTTTCATCTTCATGCCCCTTCTTATCGTCTTTACTACCCTCGTTTACATTTTCTCCAGTCCAGCGAGAAGCTACCATACGTCCGAGCTCCTCCCTTGATAAACCCTCAGGATTGTCAGAGCTAGGATCCTGAAATTTATCAGCACGATGCTTCATATATCACAGTGAATTGCCCAAGCGTATCCAAGAGTAGTATAAGTAGTATCAACATCCCTAAAAAGTTTTTTGACCACGTGTAACTGAAGAAGGATGATGTGCAAATTAAAAGTGCTAGAACAGACTATATCTTCTGAGATATCAGGACCTAGCCAACAAATGACACTATGCATTTGAAGAATATCCAACAGAGAGTAAGATGGATTATTGTGACATCCTTATATTTGAAATCGTGATAATTCTTCTCAAAATAAACGTTAAAAAGAATAGCCAAAGGTCATTTGAAACTTAGCCTGATTAAAAGCAACTTGTTGTTAAGTAGATTAATTGTAGTGACTGCATATCATTAGAAGACGCATATGTACCATTACAGGAATTAGAATTCAACCCACAATAACCAACTAGTTTGTGCAGTTGAATCGAAAGAATGTCTGAAAGATGAAAATAATACTAAAGGGCAGAAAGTTGAAAATAAATAAACAAGCATGTGAATATTACTATGCCATTATAAAGATTGGATGTAAGCTGTTTTCTATACAGGTTCAACTCCTAGTAGGGAGAAGACCACCAAACTGATCTTTATTACTGCTCTTATAGAGAATAATACATTGATTTAAAAAGGAAAATAACAAGAGTGATTTGCAGAGTGATTAGCATATTAACAACCTGCTCTGAAGTATGTGCAGACTCCTTCAGTGGAGATTCATCTACAGTCCCAGCTCCACCGCGACTGTCATCCTGGCTTTCAGAACCATGCTGAAGCATAAACCCAAGATGCATTACAGGTCAAATTTAAGACATACTAATAATTAGACTTTTGTTTTTGTAATGCAAAAGATCAAAATATACCGGCTCAACAGCTATCCTGCTTTCTGGTTCTGGTACATGATTATCATGGTCCGTGGCATGTCCATCATGTTGTTCAGTTACCTATGTTCAACAGATAAAACAAGATAAAAGATCTATACCACAGACGAACGATTGAACTATACAAGCTTCCTAGTAAATACCCGCATCTTATATATGAGGATCTCAGGTTACACAGTATATGTTCCACAATGGTCACTCTATGTTCACAATAATGGAGCATCAGTGTGAACTGTGATTCCACAGGATACTAAATAACAATAGTGGAAACAACAGTGGTCCAGGGAATATGGGGAGCTTCAAAATTAGGAATCACTTTAAGGTTTATTGTTTTAGTAGAACGCTGAATGATCAGAGAAATATGAAAATACAGCAAGGATAAATTTGCTCATTAGTAATGTTAATGATTTGATAATTAAATGCATAATCATTCGAACAACAGTTCTTCTCTCCATGCATAATAAGCACTATACTAAATTCGCATTACATGCTCATCATGCCAAGTGCTAACACCCAGCTTAAGATCAAGTTTATATATTTAATGTCGCAGAGGAGGAAGACATCTTCAAACTAAGTTAAGACTGTAAGAGTAACCAACAAAGGAAAAGGTAGTTAGGAAGACAACAAAAACATAGAACAAAAGGCCAACCTTGGTCTCATCTTCTTGCACATGGGGATCAGTTTCCTTAGAATCTACTTCCTGCGAAACATCCTGTGCTTCCTTTTCAACAGTGGCTTTCTTTTCAGCTTCTTCTTTTATTCTCTTCTCTTCCTTCTCTTTTCTTAAACGTTCTTCTTCCTCTGCCTTCTCTATTAATCTCTTTTGCTCTGCATAGATGGAAAGCCTTAGTTCAACATTAAAAATATTTCACACAATGTTAGCATATCACTCATTGACAAATGGCTCAGGATCAATGGATACGAAGATCACACCTTTGAGCTTGTCAACAAGTCCTTGGAGTAATTTCTCTTCACCCTTCAATTTTGCTAGCTCCGCTTCATCATTAGCAAAAGCCTCTTTAGCCCTTTCAACTTCCTGTTTCCGAATAACAACACCGCTTTTGTACGTGGCAATTTTCTTCTTCAATTTGTCTCTTGCCGCCTTGCCAGCTTCCCAGCAAGTGTTCTTACAGGTGACATTGCTATCATATTCGTCGCTCCCATCACAGCAATCTAGAAGGCAGGAAGGAAGAAATACAGAGACTTAGAGTAGCCTACTGGGGTTTCACCAAAACACTGCAGCATGCATTGAGCTCTAACAACTATCATGGTTTGTAGCCTTGTATGTGCATCGTTATTCAACACAAGTGATCAATCAAACAAAAAATGCCCGCAATTACAATCCACTTACCACAAATGCCGTCATTCACTCGTGACGAGAAGATTGTGACTGGAGTGTGTCCTGCATTCTTGCAGTAGAATTTCCCCTCGGGGCATGCGGATGTCCCTGCAAGGAAGAAAAACATAATTCTACTGTTTAGTTGTGCCATAATTCGACTGTTTAGTTGTGCTCCCGCAATTCCAACAAGATCGCAACTTTAGCAAATCTTTTCAACTGCATATATCCCAAACTTTAGCAAACCACGAACGCTACCAGCGCAAGCCCAGACAAATCAAACCCCCGGAAAAGAAACATCCTTTGAGGCAAGAAGAATGAGGCGGTACCGGGCTCGTCGGTGCCGTCGGGGCAGTCGCAGAAGTCGTCGTTGAGCTGGTCCCGGGAGAACTTGCCCGATCCGTCCCTGCACTTGATCACGCCGCCCCTGTAGTACGCCTCATCTGCACCCCCAACGACGCCGAATGAAGAACCGCATCTAGGGAAGGCACTAGAGATCGGGGGAGAAGACAGCAGAGCAGGCGTGGACAGATCCGGGCGAACCTTGCGGGGGGATGCCGAGGGTGTCGAGGGGCGGCTTGGACGCCGCCGCCGCCGCGGCGCAGAGGAAGAGGGCGGCGACGAGGAGGACCCTCATGCCTGCGAGACGCACGGAGGAGGGTCAGGAGCAGCGGATCGGCGGAGGCCGGAGGCTCGCTCGAGTCTGGAGTGTTCTTCAGGCCAGGCCGCTTCCGCCTTTCAGGGAACGGGAGTAGTCCCTGCCTGCACCCTGCGTGCTTGCTGGTGCGTACAGTACGCCGTCGGTAGAATACAGTACGTATTCGTATACTGCGTATTTGCAAATCGATCGCAGTTCCAGAATTTATGTGATGATATTATAGGATTTGGCACTTTTCTGTGTGGAGGTATTATTGGATTATGGTGTACGATTATAACTAGTTTCTAATAATTAATAGTCTTGTAAAGCTTTGTGTGATTTTACACCTATAGTCTGTAGATTGTTATTACAGTATAATCTACGGGATATGTATGGGCGATTGTTATTATCTAGGGGCTATAATCTGGTATTGAAATATGGATATTTGTTTTGAACTTTGTGTTGTGCAATTACTATATAACTTATCAATCGTAGGGGCTTTTTGATAATTCATCAATTGCATATTGAAACAAAAATAACATGACTAGGCTAATAGTATGTATATTAAGCTAAGAGAGAGCACGAGACAGTGGTGTACAGCATATCATAGTTTTTTCTTTGCATAATATAAACATGTAAGATTAATAGGCCTTGAATTATTTTTTCTACTCATTTACTCTCGTCTCCTTTCTTCTTAGCCTTCTTATATTAATTAAATTATTGAACTAGATAAATTTTTGTTAAAAATATTATGACGTGGTTTTAGAAATAATGCATGGTGTATAATGCTCCAACTCTAAGTCTAAGGTAGTGTTTGGTTGCTTGAATCAATATGGACATGTATGGGATGATACAACTGGACAAGACGATCATGAATGGAATGGTACAAGTAGATTGTTTGATTGTCTGAATGGAATGGTCCATAATTTTGTTTGATTGATTGTATGAAACCATGCAGGATGATACATGATAGTGTTTGGTTGGATGAATGAATCATATAATCACCTTCTTCCCCAAACTTTATCTATATTATAATAAAAAAAATTAAATAAAACATTGTTTAAACAAATAGAGATAGATAACTACAATTATCACAACCAATCGAGGCATGGCAGCCCGTATCAACAATGAAGAATTCCAGATCTATACGTCGCTTCAGTGAAAGAAGCAATCCAACCACGAACTGACGAACTGTAAGGAAAATCCCCTTCCCTGCAGCAAAAAGGAAAAAAAAAAGATTTCTCCATTTATATCATGGCGTGGCTACTCCAAGTGAAAAGGGCCAGGTGTTCTCGTTCCTTGGTGTTCGAGGCGCACGTGGAATGGCGTGCGCAGTGCTGCAAACGGGAGGAGAGTTCGAGAGAGTGGGGCAAAAAATAGAAAAGGCCAGGCGATAACAGGCGTATGATGGGGTCAAGCGGTGAAAAGGAGCACCAGAACAGACTTTTTTTTTGCTTTTTGGCCCTTTTCGTGAAAGATTATCACAAATAGACCCCTGACGGAAACATTTCCAAAAATAGACCCTGACCTCAACGCCAAAAACCACGGCGCTGAGCTCTAACGCCTCAACGCCATAAACTTTGGCGTTGAGGTCCAATACTAGTGGCATCCTGACTGCGTGACGTGGCGCTGACGTGGTTGCCGTCTCGACGCCAAATGATATGGCGTTAATCTAGACGCCAAAATATTTGGCGCCGACCTGTATTTATTATCAGACACTCTTCCCCTATTCGAGACTCGTCCCTTCCTTTTTTTTCCCTCTCCTCTAAGTTTTGCTCGTCCCTAAACCCGGTCGACACTTTGAGGAATTGAAACAATGTGATCATTATGGTTGTGACATAATGCACTTTAAATTTATGTTGCTAGGTACTTGAACCTTTATGTGGTTTATATGATGTTCTCATCTCCAAGTCGCCTATTATCGTATTATTTCATTTGTTTCTTGAACTGAATTCATTTTATGCAATGCACAACAACGGTGATGACAATACGCACAAACGAGTTTGAATAAGTTGCATGCAAAGTACATAATACATCATTCACCGAATAAAAGATGGCATGGACTAAACCTAACATGCCTTAGGTAATTCAAATCAACAACAAGAACATAGATGGCTTAGGTAATTGAAACCAACAATAAGAACATGGTTGTAGCACGTGAGTACGATAGGTTACTCCTAGTAGTGTCCCCACATAGCAAATTGTGTTGCACCTTCTCCATAGTATCCTCCCATTGGAGGTGGCGGCGGCGGAGGAGACTGTGGCGGCGGAGGTCCATTCTTCTTGTGGCATGCGCAGGTGCAATCTGAGTCCGTGCACAGTGCCTCCTCAGAACCGTCCGCATTGCTATAGTCATCTTGGTTACCGGTGCTGATGTTCATTTCTAGATCAAAGATACGATTCTGCAGGTACTCGATGTACTCCCGATGTGGATAAATAGGAGGGGGATCGACCCACCTAACAAAACCACAATTTTCTGGGGCCTTGGAGGACTATAACAAAAGAACTCATGTAAGTCGTTGAAAGCAATATGAAAATGTGTCTACAAAACGAAGAAATATTTACCCAAGCTCGTGGGCATTTGAAGAAACGACGGCCTCCATCAAACCCCTCCGCCATCATTTGCACTAAGCAATCCTCCCCATGCGCGCATTTCGGCCACTCTTCTCTGCGGTTATCGTAACATCTCAGAGGACACTCTCTACTAAAATCACTTTTGCTCTGGTCAGGAAACTCATACACTGCCTCCCCAAACTCATCGGGACCAAGAGACCCTTCCCACACAATGGCAGGTCCCTTTCTTCCCACCTTTCCTTTCCCAGAGCCGAAACCCTTCCAGCTAGACGACCCTCCAGACATTGCTAGTGATGTGAATGTGTGCCTCTTCATTGTGTTTGTATATATAGGCCAAGCCATGTTCATTAGTTATATTGTGCAAGCGTGAATGCATCTGAAAAGGCTAAGTTATATGTCTGAAAAGGCTAAGTTATATGTCTGAAAAGGCTAATTTGAAGGACACTGAAAAGGCTATATTGAAGGACACTGAAAAGGCTAGTGGATTGTAGACTTTTCAGTGAAGCATGACAAATTTAAAAGTTGAGAAGACCTGAACACATTGTGCATTGGATTCTCTTTATGTACTTGGTATATCGTGCAACCGCACTACATTAAGATTTCTGAATGTATTCATATTGTAGTAAGCTAGTCATTTTATAGTATGATTATCATCCGACAAGCACGGGCAACGAAAAAGCACATGTAAATTCGACAGAGCTTCCTTTCATCACCATTCACGAAAAAAAAACGCAAGAGCTTCCCTTGATTTTATACCATCCACAAGCATCACAAAGCACATACATCACAATAACAACATAAACAGAGTCCATAACAACAGTCCATACAACCCATAATAATAGTCCATAAAATCCACAATAAAAGTCCATACAGTCCATAATAAAAATTCATAAAGTCACAGAAACAATTTGGCAGAACTTCCTCTGTTTTTCTACCATCAAAACGCCCCAAACATCACAAGTCACATACATCACAAGTTCACAGCCACAACATATAAACCGTCCAAGCAGTCCATTCATTTCGAAACCGTCACTTCCTCCTAGTCTTACCCTTGCCCTTGCCAAGAGCGTCGGTGCCTGGAGTGTAACAGTCACGTGCGCGACGCTGCCTACGTGTGGCCCCCTGCGAAGGCTGAGGAGCATCTGGCAGCTGAGACGGTCCAATCTCCTCTTGTGTTTGTTCCACATCATCGTCGTCGTCAAACGTAATACCATGACTTGTAGAACCTGTAGCTGTACCACATTGAAGCCAAATAGGATCATTGCAATTTTGTTCTCAGAAAATAAAAAACAGGAAAAGACCAATTAGCAATTTTGTACACATTGAACATTTAGTTTTTCATGACGTGTACCTATCAAAGGGTCGTGGACATCGTGCATCGTCTTAGGCCTACAACCACAACGAGCAGCTGCACGCCGTAGCCGTGTAGAAAGCCTCTGTGTGCCAAGTGAAGCAAGTTAATATATGTGCTCGATTTATATCAAATGTGATCGATTCAGTACTAGTTGTAGATCTTACATCTAGGAAGCCAAGCGTGTTCTCGTCGGTGACTGTCGGACGAAACCTCTCAATGTCTTGTACCGACCTGTTGAGGGTGTTTCCCTGAAAAAAAGGGAGAAAGACGTTTATGAACATGAAATGCATAGAAATGGTACGATAGTAAATAACATAGATGTAGGTCCTTTACCACTCGGTCCAAGATCGGCGCTGCCTCCACCTGCGATCCTAGGCGAGTGTCTTCATCGTACTTTGTTTGCTCGTCGTCGGAGGACTCAATGTCGGCATAGTCGTCGTCCGTCCATTGGGGCCTCAACCTGGAACGTGTAGCGCCGTGGTACCAAGCTTGATAAAGCCTAAACTCACGGTTCGTGTGCACCTCGTTGTCATCGGACACATTCTCCTGAAACATGTCCCAATCATCAATGTACGCCTTGTGCTGACGGTCCCACTCAACAATCTTCTTTTGTTTCTGACGGTCGAGGCTGCAGTTGTTTGATGTTTTTTCATTAGTACGAATTAATAGAATTACCAACATTGAAATATAACACGCGTATCACTTACTTGTGCAACTCCACTGAGGTGGAGTATGGCTCCACTGGCCAACGCTGTCGTAAGCCAAATTGGCGTGCAACTCTATGTGGCAGGTGCAACTCAACAGCATAGAAGCAGATTAGCGGGCACCTCATCCTGTACACGTCCTCGTCTATCGCACACAAGCTGCTTAAGGAGAAAGAATTGCCTTGTTCTCCCTCATAAGGCTCCCAGTTAACCTTCAAAATGAACAACACATGCTTGTTACAAGATATGTAAAATTCATAATGGTGTACAGGATGTTGAGTAACAAATATAAATACTTACAGCTGAAGCAGTGAGTGTATCTATCTCGTTGATGAACCTGTGTAAGCTCGTTGTGTCGTGCCGAATGGAACATTGACCTGGTCCCAAAAGTAAGCAACTGTAGGACGACGTCGATGATCAACACCATTGAACCACTGTCGTCGAGGCAAAATTTGAAATGCAACATATAATAATGTAGTTCAACCTGACTAACTTGCCAAGTGCATGTGCGTGAATTATGGCCAAGTCGACCGCACTTGCCACATTCCCACTGGTCGGGATCCGTAAGGAAGGGTGTTCGTGTTCGCCTCCTTGTTCTACCCGGAATCTGATCCATGGCCATCTTGTGTCTCGTCCTCTTGCGGGATCCAGGTTTGTCCCACTTGCAACTAGGATCCGCAATGTACTTCGGCCCATGGTATGGAGGCCACTCTCCTGCATCCCGAAATGGCACGAATCGCGGACTCCATGTGCGCACAAGAGCGTCAACACTAAATACAGAAGGTATGGTGCTCTCAATGTTAAAGTTGCGATGTCTTGCTGCAGCCACCATATGAGAACATGGAAAGTGGAATTGCCTTGGTGCTCCACAAGTGCATGACAAATTATTGAGAACAACAACATGCTTCCGTGACTCTCTAACCTCGCCGTCGGAGGTGGTACCACCCCTTTGAATGACCTCATATGTGCCTGTTGCATGGTCAAATAATTCAAGCTCACGTGTGTTCGCCCGTCTCTTTGCCATGTCAAGGAAGAATTTTTGTCTTTGCGGCCATCTCTCCCCAGCATTCTGCAACTCTACTGCCTCGGCGTGTCTTCTATTGAACCAAAACACAAGCCTGTAGAAGGTGAACGACACAATTGCATTCACGGGCATACCACGTATGCCCAACAATAATTTATTGAATGATTCAGCCATGTTGCTGCATTGAAACTCGTACCTCCATCCACCTGCATCATGAGCCCTTGTCCATTTTTCCAATTCTGTCATCAATCCAGACAACCATTGCCTACCCGCTGCATTTGATGCTGTTTTTACCTCCTCCAACTTCTCACGAAAGAACTTGTCCTCAAGTTTACGACAAGCTTCCTCAAAGAGTGGAAAATTATCCTTCACACCATCCTTACGCAGTAGATTCTCAGCAAGGTGCCGAGTACACCATCGATGAGCAAAGGTGGATAGCCATCTACCCATCTATATGCTCTTGCACAACACTCAGAATGCCCTGGTGCCTATCAGATATTACACCAACCTCTCTACCAGGCCCAACCACATGTATCCGGACAAGCCTCAAGAACCATCCCCAACTATCTTTGTTCTCCGTCTCAACTAAAGCAAATGCCAAAGGAACCAATAAGTTGTTTGCATCAACTCCTATGGCTATAAGGAGTACGCCTTTATACTTCCCAAGAAGAAACGTGCCATCGATGGAGAAGACAGGACGGCAATATCTGAAGGCCTCCTTGCACTGAGGGAAGCACCAAAAAGCGCGGAAGAAAATATGGCGGCCATCCTTCATTACATTCGGTTTAGGAATGTACTCATAATGCATGCCTGGATTCGCCGCCTTCATTGCATTAAAAAGCACTGGCAACTCCTCGTACCCATCCTCCCAGTCACCATATATCATCTTCCACGCACGCTGCTTAGCCCTCCAAGCTTTGCCATACGAAATTTCGAAACCATCATACACCTCCTTAACTGTTCTAATGATAGTCTTGACCTTCATATTTGGCTCTTCCTTCAATATACTCATGAGACGCTTTGCTATGAGAGTTGAAGTCAACTGTCGATGCTTCGTTATGAGCTCTTGTTCAGCACAAGTGTGTGGACTAACAACCTTTGTGATCTTCCACTTCCCCGTGTCCTTTTGTTTTCTTGCACAAACCCTCCATGCACAATTTTCCTTGTCGCATACAATTGTGTACCGCCGCTCAGCATATGAATGAAGAACTTTGTATGGCCTTTTTCTTATCACTGCATAATGCTGCAACCACCTCTTCGATGATGGGAGGTCCTTAAATACAAGGCCCTTTTCAATTGTCATACTCAAACTAGCCTCAGGAGCTTCTAGGAGCTCATCATCCCGTCCTTTAGCGTATGCCTGATCAGAAAGACCAACATCATTGAATGAATTGACTTTGAAGTCACGGCCTGGGAGAATACGCCTCATCATCTCAATATCACTCTCAGAAAGCTCTCCAACAGGACGGTCATCATCTGAATCCAATGCCCTAGCAATCTCATAAGGCTCCTCATCATTCATTACTTGATAGTCATCTGCCTCCTCATCTACCTCCGCATCATTCATTACTGGAGGATCAACTTCTACACTATTCGAAGCCCGAAATCCATCATCAAAATGAGCACCCAAAGTTTCAGGAATGTATCCTGCAATAGACACCGACATATTGACAAATTGAGATATCAGGGATTGAATAAGACAGAGATTGAATCAGACAAGTGTTAATGCAACACTTACTAGGAGAATTTTGAGTCAAAGGAATTTGCTCATTTTGAGTCAATGGGACATCCTGCGCATTAGCTACAGGAGCATCTCCAACTTCTTGAGAAATATCGACCTCCTCATTTGGAGCAGATCCTGCATCGGGCACATTTTTGACAGGATGTGCACGGGGTGGAAGACGACCACGGTTTCCAACATTGGACATCGGCCGCACAACAACTTCCAAACATTGTAATTGACTCGTCATTGCATAATTGACAAAACTATCCCATTGATTCTGACAACCAATTAGGATCAGACGCCTCAGAATGTTGGGTGGAGTACCTAGGTGAAGTACACCCTCCACTACAATGTCTTGGCAATGTAACTCCTGACGAGCTCGATCAAACAACTCAATAAAGCTTGGTCTATCATTGAATAACGCAGGAACGATTTGCATCCCAACAAACTCAACATATCCATAGTTTTGATCCCTTTCCACATTACCTCCATAATATATAGTCACTAACTTGTCCATCTAGTATTTCATAAAAAAATATTTGTCAAGTGCATCTAAATAACTAACTTGTACCCCTGAAATCATATATGTATTAACTAAATCAAAGAAAGTGTATCTAACTATGTTTCTGTATATGAAAATATACTTAACTCTATGTATGTGTCTATCAAATTTCAGTTTGCTTGTTACCTTGCACGGGCGGTTTCTCGACAGAGACTACAATGATTGGATGCAGGACGGACCAAGGGCCTGCCAGGCGAGGCGCCCCAAGGCAGAGGGCCGGCGACGCGACTCTCGGGGCGGGGGCCCAAGGCCGCGGGCCGGCGGCGCGTCTGTCCTCGGGGGGGC
>OAMR01000409.1:298073-322664 GCA_900205405.1 Echinochloa crus-galli
TATGAATGTTAAGATCTGAAGCAGGTCACTATTCCTTCCTGAATATTTTCATGAATCTTTGTTTGCCTAATTTCTTTGTTCTATGAATTAAAGTTAATAATTCTTAAAAATACCTATTCTGGTAGAGTTGACTAGGCATCGTTAAAGAGAATATCCTTTTTGAACGTGAGTCTGTGTACACCCTTCTATGCCTTCTTATCAGTTGAGTTGACCATGCTTTTTATCTTTTATTCAGGATCACTATTGTTATAAAACTTGATGTTCTGCAAAGTGAGTGCGAAATAATCGGAAACCCCAGACCCTATGAGATGATGAACCCACCTCAGGAGCAGAACACTAACTTACCGGCTAATGCTGCTCAAGTTAATAGTGGACCATGTTCCAGTGGCCCAGGCATGATGGGATCTTCTGTTGCTCCAAGGGCAGCGCAGGTTGCTAATAATGTATCACATGATGTATCCTATGGTGGTTATCCGGGTACTGCAGGTCCTCCAATTGGTCGGGCAGTGGAACCTGTTTCCAATGTGTCATCCGGTGGCTCTTACGGTTCTTATGGTACATCTTCAGCACATAATACAATGAATGCTGGCATGGTGCAGTCAAACATGCAGCAGCCTTCACTGAACTCTCACCAGAACCAAAGGTTTGCAGTTCCTGCCATGGCTGGTGGCAGTGGTACTCCTGGCAATACTTACGGCCGCCCTGCACAGTCCTTTTATCAGCAACCACCTCCAGGGCATATGAATAGAGGTCCTGTTGCTAATAATGAAGCTATTCGTGCTATCCCAGTGGCTCAATTGAACCCCTACCAAGATAGATGGACAATCAAGGCTAGGGTGACCGCAAAGACTGATCTTAGGCACTACAACAATGCCAAAGGTCCTGGAAAAGTCTTCTCCTTTGATCTCCTTGATGCACAGGGTGGAGAAATCCGTCTAACATGCTTCTCCTGTTCAGTTTCCCACCCTCTTTGGCGGAACCGCCGCCTCCCTCAACATCCCGCCGTTAACCCTCTCTCGTTTCTTCCCCCAAAATCGCCTCGCCTCCCCGCCGGCGCAGCTCACCCCCAACGGGGTGCCGGCGGTCTCGGAGCACGAGGACGGCAAGGGGACGCTGCAGCCGGTCCTGCAGGTGGTGGACGTGCGGATGGTCACCAAGAACCTGTATCTTGGCCTTTTCTTTTAGAGATCATGAGGCATTTGGGTTTTGGACCTATTTGGTGTGATATAATTAGTGGGCTTCTCGCATCTGCTTCCACACAAGTAATTCTCAATGGCAGCCCAGGGGAAACAATATGGCATCGGAGAGGACTTCGACAGGGAGATCCACTATCCCCAATGCTGTTCATTTTGGTCATGGATGTCCTGTGCTTCATGGGGAAGACATTGCTCTTCTGCACATTAGTTCTCAGCCCTGATGCATCTCCAAAAAGCTGAAGGAGTTCCAGTGTGATGCCAATATCACCAGCAGAAGGTTTCTTTCTTCCAAATTAGCAAAAATTTGCTGTTCATCCATTGTGGTACAACAGTTTATAAAAAATTCCATCTATAGCAACAATTTTATGGCTTCTTATAAGTTAGTCCAGCTTGAATATTAGTACATTCCTTAAGTGTGTTCTTTTCCATTAGTGACTGCAGTTTGGTTATTTATCTGTGATCTTTGACATGCCTGTGTAGTCTGACGAAGATGCTGCGAAGAATGTGTCTAGTGCTGTCTCTCTCCTGAAGGGTGAAAGCAAGACCATGCGTAGAAAAGAGAAGCGTGCTCGGATAGAGCAAATCAGGGTCATCCTTGGCCTTTCTGATTCTCAGAGGACTCCAGTGGTAATGTTGTACTTGCTTAGCTTTGTTTATTTCCTGTTGCTTTTAGATTTATTTCTCCCCATTGCTCCTAGCTGTGCTCTTGAAGGACATTTTCTTCATGTGTTTGTTCTAGTGGAAACCATGGTCAACCTTTTGTTACTGCAGTTAACTAAACCTTGTTACTCTCTTTTACTTATAATTCCATTCGTTTATTCTGAAAGCCTGGAGAATCATTGAGAGATTTCTACAAGAGGACAAATATGTACTGGCAAATGGCCGCCTATGAGCACACTCAACACACCGGAAAGGTTAGTATCTGTTGCTTGAATTCCTCCATTAGTCAACTATTGTACCACCTTTCAGGGAGTAAGTGTTGTATGTTATCCGGCTCACCCAATGGCAGGAGCTCCGAAAAGATGGTTTTGATCTCGCTGAAACTCGATACAAAGAACTGAAACCAATACTCGATGAGGTAATTTTGTGTTGTGCTATATTATCTAGTTTGAAAGCAAAGGATATGCATCTCTGTAGTATCTATTGGCTCACTTCTGTGCATCTTATAACTAGTTGAAGGAGCTCAAGATGGCACAGTGTCACACCTCAAATCTTCTCTCTCACTCAAACCCTAGGTGAATCTTGGAAGAATCAAGCCTTGGAAGGGAGTAGAGAGGTGGAGTGAATGCTCAAGAGTGAGTTTGTCTCGAGTTAGGTCAGTGTGGGCAGCAGCCATGAATGAGGGGGGGTGTGGGGTATTTATACCAACCCCCCAAATATGACCGTTATGTTCACTGCGAAGGGGTACCGGATCTTCCGACATTTGGTCGGATCTTCCGATAAGCAACAGAAACGAGTTAGAAAAACCCCAGAAAAATTCCAGGGGCCGGATCTTCCGACCAGTTGTCGGATCTTCCGGGAGACCCCGGAACTTCCGGCCCAGAGAGAAACCAAGACAGAGCCGGCCGGAACTTCCGGTCGGATCTTCCGGCCTCGGGTCGGAACTTGCAACAGGACACTCGTGAGCTCGAAAAACGGCTAAGTCAAGTAAGTTCCGACCAGTGTCGGATCTTCCGGCCAGGAAAAATCCCGAGACAGAGCGGCCCGGAACTTCCGGTCGGATCTTCCGGCCTCGGGTCGGAACTTGCAACAGGACACTCGTGAGCTCGAAAAACGGCTAAGTCAAGTAAGTTCCGACCAGTGTCGGATCTTCCGGCCAGGAAAAATTCCAAGGCCGAGCGGCCCGGAACTTCCGGTCGGATCTTCCGGCCTCGGGTCGGAACTTGCAACAGGACACTCGTGAGCTCGAAAAACGGCTAAGTCAAGTAAGTTCCGACCAGTGTCGGATCTTCCGGCCAGGAAAAATTCCAAGGCCGAGCGGCCCGGAACATCCGGTCGGATCTTCCGGCCTAAGATCCGACCACGCAGGAAAGGAGTTTTGTGAAGTGTTATTGTGGCTTTAAAGAATTTGTCATCTCAAGCAAAGCACTTTTAGCAACTGGAAATCATCAACTACGTCCCCCTTGATAGTACGGTGGTCCTATACTCAATTTCAAAAGGAAAATAGAATTTAAATTGCCAATTGAGTCTTCCACCATATCAAAAAGAATTGGGGTACTTCCTTTTGTGCTATCTTTCTCTTTATTTCATTTTATTCCTGCACAACTCAAGCACAACATCATATCCGAATTTCTATTGCCATTAATCACCAAAATAGATTAAAAGCCTAGATGCACTTTCAGTCGTGCTATCACTGGCCCTATATGGGTCCACCCCTGTAGTTGGTGTAAGAACTCCAATAATTTGAGTCCAAATGCTAGAAAATTATACAAAAGACATGTCTTCTAATAGTTAAGAGTAAAATACTACTCCCTCGGTTTCAAATTACTATTCACTATCGACTTTCTCTCGCAGCGTTTGACCACACACACACACACACACACACACACACACACTTACTTGATATAGTGTTTTTCATCCGCTAACGTGTCTAACACATCATAAACTATCTGTTTCAGGTCAGCGCCAAGTACGAGGACGTGAAGAGTGTCCCTAATGGACCTGGTGAAGCGAATGCATCCAAGAAACCAGATGCGATTGTGCCATGCGCTCGCTGCAACAGCATGGAAACAAAGTTTTGCTACTTCAACAATTACAACGAGAACCAGCCCAGACACTTCTGTCGGACCTGCAAGAGGTATTGGACTGTCGGGGGAGCCATGAGGGATGTCCCTGAAGGTTCTGGTAGGCGCTGGAACAAGCAACCATCTAACAGTCGCCATGCCACCAAACCTTCTAATGGAGATGTTCTTGACACACCTCACTGTCTATCTCGCATTGTCAAGCCACATGTCGTTCCTAGCTGGACTAATGGAGTGTGGGGTTCGCCATGGTCTGGAAGCAGTGCCACTACTTTGCCATCTCTTCCTCCAAACAATGTTGCTTATTCAGGAGGTGATTATTTGGCTTTGGGAAAGCATCCAAGGGAAGCTAATTTGCAAGAAGAAGCAAAGGCGGCAGAAAAGACATTCTGGGTCCCTAAGGATCTCAGAGTCACGAACCCGGAAGAGGTTGCAAAAAGTTCTATCTGGGACTCTCTAGGTATTAAGCCTGATGAGAGACTCTTCTGGAAGTGCTAGTGCAAATGTAGAGAGTCAAATAATCTAAAGAATAGCAAGGCACCTAAAGCTCCATAGACAATCCAGGAGTGAATCCATGTCAGATGACTTTTAGCTTGTACATATTAATTAAAGTTCTAATGTTGAGGTCATGGAGTGAGGTAACTAGGTCCATGAGTGCATGAAATTGTGCCCCATTTGCTTAGGCGAGAGGGTGATTAATAAAATTTTACCTTTGAATATCATCGTCATGTTCTCAAGTTCATGCAGTGATTATCTATGTTGGTTCTCAAACTCATGCGATGGTCATCATGGTAGCCTAGCACGGTTCTAGTTGTACAATAATCAGCATCGCAATCAACTATGTTGATATTTTTCGCCAAAAAAATAACGAGCTATGTTGATTATACTTGTGTATCAAACATAGAATCATGGGACCCCCTGCAATTTAGTATTCGCAAGCTTTGAATTGAATGTGGTAATACCTCTGCTTGTCTGCTACGTCCAAGTAATAGACAAAAAAAAACTTTTACTAGAGGACAATAATGATGACATACAGGGTAAACCAGTAGAGAAAACTTTGCAAACAATATCTCCAAGCAATCTTGCGTTCCACATTTACATTATACTCCAAATTTTGAACTAAATTATAAAGCATTCATACCTTCACATTTACATTTCCACTCTACAATCATCGTGCCATAAATGGTTGAAAAAAATCTTGTGCATCAACCATTTCTATTTCCTTTTTTTTATAAATGTCAAGAACACATATACATACATACACGCTGGTGGCTAAACCTAAGCCTATTACCTTACAGCTAAATTAAGATGTTTCTGACACACCTCACCATTCATCTTGTATAGATGATTCACATTTACATCTAACCATTATTGTCCATTAATGGAGATGTTTATGACATACCTAGCAGCTGATATCATGTAATCAATCCTCCTGACATTCTAGGTCCAGCAAAAGAAAATAAGCAACCGCCAATCCTAGAAAATTAAGCGACCGCCAATCCTAGACCAGCCTCTGGACATTCCTCAAGCAAGTCTATGTCTCCAGCACATGAGACTAAAGAGCAGAAGAACACGTCCAACCTTGCTTCATTGGGCTCTGGTGACAATAAGCAAGAAAAATCATGCATATCATTTAAAGCGTGACACCTGGTTCTTCAGAAGATTCAATGCTAGAAAAGGAGTCGATTATGTGACACTTCAGGGCACGATAATGGTCCAGACACTCAACCTTACCCTGCTGGACTTGCTTTGGCGTTTCCTTATTACAGATTCTGCATGTTACATCCTAGCTTTTCACATCATCGACTCTTTATCCCACCTCATGGCCTCACATTGACCCCTATATCATGGAGTTCTCTCTCTTTATCTCTCCCTCCATGGTGCTCTCTCAGTCCATTCCTTGCCCTCACCCTCAGTCCATCGCCAGATATCTTTAGCCCCGAATCAATGCTACCCGGCCACCAGCTAGCTAGAACCACCATCCATTTCGAGTGTGGATGCTTGAGGGGAGAGAGGTTACAGTGGTGAGTCCACATGGAGAGAAAGTTGAATACTATGAGATCATTTTGGGCAGCAAGTGTGAGATCATTTTGGGAAACAAGAAGCTCAAGCCTGGTAGCAGATTATGTGACGTGGGGCCATGAGAGTCTTAGGGGGCCTCGAGTTTAGCGGTGAGGATAAGAGTTTGATGATTATGGCAAAGAGCTCGCTTTGGGCATTGATGGAGCTAGACTTTGATCAGTTCTAAGGTCACCTTTGATCCTTTGCCATTGTAAAGCTCAATTCCAGCATGCGCTTACCGTATTGGAGGAGTTAATGATCGGTTCCAGGTTTGTTGTCATTGTCGTGGCATCTAATGATCCAATCGAGCAAGGAAACCGTTGTCCATAAGGCTAGTCTCAATGGCGGTTTCACGAAGAGTTTTATGACATTGAGTTTGCTAATGTGGTAGGGTTATTATGAAGAGAGAGAAGGGAGAGTTTCATGGGATGAGAGAGGAGTTTCATCCCCATGAAACCTACTTGCCTCGGTTACCTAGTTCTAGTCTTGTGACTGTGCAATGAAATTGTGCACTAACAGGCCTAAGATACTACAAATTTTAATGGTAGAGGCTCGCTCTTGTACGTTGTTAACTAGCAATCGCACTCAGCCCGAGATTTAGCGAGGTTAAAAACAAGGGTGGGGATGTGTGATATAGATTATGTTCATGAGCGCATCGATCATGATGTTTGTTGATGGTACAAACATTGTCCTTGCTCATTTACCAAATTGGCTCGTCCGTTGAGCGGTGACGATGGCTATTATAACTAGAGGGAGGTGACATAACCAATTGCAAAGGTCTCTTATTTGATTTGTGATGAGAATAATTAAATCGAGGTATTTAAAATACATTGTTTCCTCTTTGATTGGTGGGGGTGTGAGTAAAAAAAATCTATTATAAGCCATGATGGACCGTTCAGTCTAGATATACTATGACAGTCCCAACTCATGATGTCGATGTGATCAGTGTCGCCACGTTAGTGAAACATCCGTTTAGAAACTCAATCTAGTCCCCAACGCATAGTTTCTTCGTATAGTTTACTCATTAATTTTCTCCCTCATCACACATATCCTCTCTCTCTCTCTCTCTGGTACGGCCAGGCATGACTATAGAAGGGCGATGCCGTCGGGCCACCTAAATGGCCTCCATGGCCCCATCCCCATGCCGTGAGGAGCCCTAGGAGTAGGACATCACGCAACATCTCATTTAGGTTCCCGTTTGCAGTAAACTCTAGCAACAACTCGGTATGCGCATCAACCAAATCATTTTAGCATAATGTGATCTAGAAAATAAAATTGAGCTATAATTGGTCGCTCATAGATCAACATTCACTTGAGATAAAAAGCTAGTTGGTTGTTCTTCCATATGGCAATGATCTTTAGGACAAGGGCTGAATCTATTTTGATCCCTACCCCAGTCATTCGGCCACATTCACTTGAATGCCATAATATTTCCATTAACATCCATCTGTACGACTTTTCCAAAGTTCTTTTATAGGGCACATTAGTTTCATCATCCTTCCTAGGTTGTCTCCCCTTTCACTCACGTAACCTCATGCAGATTACTATTTTTCATGGAGTCCTATCCCTTTGTGGTTCTCTCCCCCTTGCCCCTCTCCCTCATCCTATCCCTATATCCAGTAGCTTCCAATCCAATCGATGCTACCAACCACCACCCATGTCGATTGCGAATGAGGGAAGAGTCTACAATGGTGTTGAGCTCAAGGTAGCTGATCAGCTCAAAGCAGGGTTTTTTTTTTGAGAAAAGCTCAAAGCAGGGTTAATAAGAGGCAAGTGTTTGACTATTAGTCAATATATAAGAGTCAAGTCATACAACAATAGTTTATTACTTGTCTACACATTATTACTTTTTGTCATTTATTATCTTCTCTTTCCTATTCACTCTCACATCCCCTCTCATCTGGCCCCACTTCTACATAGGATCCCATGGTCAGCTTGTTGCTTGCATGATAGCCAAATTCTCTTGTCTCACCTCCTTTCTCTCCTCCATATAAGTAAAAATGCTAACTAGTTTTGCTATAAGCCCATTATTATACTTGCTCTCAGCAATACGAGATCATTTCAAGTAAAGTAGCAAGAAGAAGCTCGACCTTGGGAGGGTGGGTGCCCATTGATTTGGTGAAACAAAAGTTCCGTTACAGTGATATAGAGTTCAAGGAAGATAAGAGCCTAGTAGGGCAATCTACAAATGTCCATGAAAAATAGTTGTCCTCTTGAGTGCGTATGGTTTAGAACCTTTTGGATTCAAATACTAATGTGTAAAAGTGCTAAACTTTAGCACTAGTCCATCTAAACAAAAGTGTTATATGTGTTTAACCATCAGGTTCCAGATCCGGCGATGCACTGACTACTCTCTGCTCTGAGGATACCCTAGGAAGGTAATCGGTGTACAAACACTGATTGATAGGTCGGAGATCACCAAAAGTATGATACTGATGGAAACCTCCTTGGAGTGGCCCGATCTTCACGTCAGTAGGATAATAATCACCAGATAACTTGCTGCGAACAGTGGGATAACTAGCTTTAACCTGCCAAGGTTGGTTGCGACCAAGCGACGGGGAGAGAGGCACCGAAACCGCGAAGACTTCGACTCGATCTCCGAACGACCGCAGAACCACAAACCGGGACTAATCCACACAAAACGGCGCAGCCGAACTGGCAACCGTAGAGCACGAAGTAGCGGACCCCAGAGGGATCTCTTCGCAAGTCCAAGTAGAACAAGGAAGAACAAGGGTGTGCAAGGCACTCAGCAGCTCGGCTGCAAGAAAACCATATGTGGTTGTCTAATTCATTCAAATGATCAAAGATTGTTTTTACAGGAGCATGTAGGTAATATTTATACTAGGAACAACCCTCCTAGATAGGTATGAACTGAACTAGCCACGTTGGAAGGGGAAAAGCCAACAGTTGAAGCATTCACGAAGTGCTCTTTGGTTCTCGCGTGCCTTTCCATCTTCTGGCAGTGGTCACTAATATGACCATTACTCCTTATTGGGAAGTCCAAATGATAAGCCGTTTGTTGGGTTGGAAAGTGGACTTCATAAGCTTTCCAACCATGTATAATATGTACCATGAAACGGAACAGGTTAATGCAAACTTGGACGACAATTGGAAGCACTTGTCAGCACTCGCACGACTGTTGGGCTTTCTGTACAGTCTCCACCATTTTGGTCATTACTATTTATTGGCACGTCCAATGAATATGAGGTTTGTTGCATTGGAAAATAGAATTCATATGCGTTCCATCAAATACTTGGGGGCCTCCAGAACCTTTGGGAATCGAGAGTTATGGTCAATTCAATGTGAAGGTCCGAACTGATCAGGACATGGTCCGAACTGGTCGTCCGAAGTGATCAAACTGAACTTTGGTTCCTTATCAATCCATTCCTTGTGGTCAGGCTCATAACTATGTAAACTATAATCCTTCTCTTCATGTGTGAACCTGAGTAGCATTAGAGTACACGACTTAGGCAGTATATAATTCTCATTGCTATTATGATGTAACTCAGAGAGGAAAGTTTGCACCTCTTGTTCGAGTAACTTGGCACGGCTGCGTGTAATCGGTCCTTTATATGCTTGTGTAGGTGCTTGGCTTGGTGTAACCTGAGTTGAGCTTGTGTCTTGGGGTGTATCTTGAGTTTGGCTTGGTGTAACTTTTGTCATACCCGATGGTGTAAGCGATGCAACCGGTGTAACCGATGAACTCGGGTTACGTATGGTTCGGATGTCCTCATCATCCTCCCCCTCTTGAAAAGGAGTCATCCTCGACTCTTCCAATCCAAAGAAAGGAGGAAGGTCGGCGACATTGAAGCTTGTACTCACACCATAAGTGCTTGGAAGATCAATTTCATATGCATTGTCATTGATCTTGCGTAGCACTTTGAATGGACCATCAGCTCGGGGCTGCAACTTGCTCTTGCGTTGTTCAGGAAAGCGCTCCTTCCTTAGGTGCACCCAAACCATGTCTCCTGGTTCAAACAACATCCTCTTTCGCCCTTTGTTGGCATGCTTCGCGTACTGCTTGGTATTTTTTTAATGTTTGCTTGTGCTCGGTGGTGAAGTTTCTTGACAAATTCAGCACGTTTGCTTGCATCAAAGTTCACACGTTCCTGCATAGGCAAAGGCAATAGATCGATGGGAGCAGCAGGTTTGAAACCATATACAATTTCAAATGGACAGAATTTTGTGATTGAGTGTACCGCCCTGTTATATGCAAATTCCACATGAGGCAAGCTTTCTTCCCATAGCTTCAAGTTTTTCTTTAGAACAGCCCGCAACAATGTTGACAATGTACGATTGACAACTTCTGTTTGTCCATCCGTTTGTGGATGGCATGTTGTGGAGAACAACAATCTCGTTCCATGTTTTCCCCACAAAGTCTTCCAAAAGTAGCTCAGAAATTTGGTGTCACGATCTGAAACAATAGTCCGAGGTACACCATGAAGACGCACAATTTCCCTGAAAAACAATTCAGCAATGTGTGAAGCATCGTCGCTCTTATGACAGGGAATAAAATTTGCCATTTTACTAAATCGATCAACCACAACAAAGATTGAATCCCTCCCCCTCTTGGTTCGGGGTAAACCAAGAACAAAGTCCATAGAAATGTCTTCCCATGGAACACTAGGAATAGGTAAAGGGGTGTATAAACCGTGAGGGTTCAAGCGAGACTTAGCTTTGTGGCAAGTTACGCAGCGTAGCACGTATCTCTCCACATCTCTTCGCATTTTTGGCCGAAAGAAATGATCAGCCAACACTTTCTCCGTTTTCTTGGCACCAAAGTGGCCCATAAGTCCACCAGCATGAGCTTCCTGCAAAAGCATTAGACGAACAGAGCAATCTGGAATACAAAGTTTGTTAGCTCTAAACAAAAATCCATCATGCAAATGAAATTTTTCCCAGCCCTTGCCATGACAACATTTAGTAAATGGTTCAGCAAAGGTTGAATCCGTAGCATATAAATCTTTTATGTTTTCCAAACCAAGAATTTTTGCATCAAGTTGGGACAGCAAGGCATGTCGTCTAGACAAAGCATCTGCAACAATATTTTCCTTCCCTTTTTGTACTTGATAATGTAAGGAAAAGATTCAATTAATTCACTCCATTTAGCATGTCTTTTGTTCAGTTTTAGTTGACCCTTTAAATGTTTCAATGATTCATGATCTGAATGTATCACAAATTCTTTGGGCAAAAGGTAGTGTTGCCAAGTTTCCAAACTCCTCACAAGAGCATAAAGTTCTTTATCATAAACTGAATAATTTAAATTTGGACCACTTAACTTTTCACTGAAATATGCAATGGGTCTGCCTTCTTGCATGAGCACGCCTCCAATCCCTACACCACTTGCATCGCATTCAATTTCAAAGGTCTTACCAAAATCTGGAAGTGCAAGGAGTGGAGCTGATGTCAACTTCAGCTTCAATTCTATAAATGCCTTCTCTTGTGCGTCGCCCCATTGGAATGGTACATCCTTCTTTGTCAATTCATTGATTGGAGCAGCAATGGAACTAAAATCTTTTACAAACCGACGGTAGAAGCCGGCAAGTCCAAGGAAGCTTCGTACTTGGCTCACATTTTGTGGGGGCAGCCACTCTCGAATAGCTTTGATCTTTTCCTCATCCACCTCCACACCATGAGCTGAAACGACAAAACCAAGAAACACAACCTTGTCGGTGCAAAAGGTGCACTTGGCAAGGTTAGCATACAAGCATTCCTTCCTCAAAACAGCAAGCACACATTTTATATGTTCAACATGTTCATCAATAGGCTTGCTGTTAATTAATATATCATCAAAATAAACAACAACAAACTTGCCAATGAAGGCCCTAAGCACATGATTCATCAACCGCATAAATGTGCTAGGTGCATTGGTCAATCCAAAAGGCATCACCAACCATTCATACAACCCAAACTTGGTTTTGAAGACTGTTTTCCATTCATCTCCTTCTCTCATTCGAATTTGGTGATAGCCACTTCGCAAATCAATTTTTGTAAAAATGACAGCACCACAAAGTTCATCAAGAATGTCATCAAGTTGAGGTATGGGATGTCTATACCTAATGGTGATGTTATTAATGGCTCGGCAATCAACACACATCCTCCATGAACCATCTTTCTTGGGAACTAAAAGATCAGGAACAGCACAAGGTGAGAGACTTTCCTTTACATAACCTTTGTTGATGAGTTCTTGAACTTGACGCTGAATTTCTTTTGTCTCCTCCGGGTTTGTGCGGTATGGTGCACGGTTAGGAAGTGGAGCACCGGGAACAAGGTCGATTTGGTGTTCAATCCCTCTCTTTGGTGGCAGCCCTGGCGGTACTTCCTCCGGAAACACATCTTCATATTCCTGTAACACATCAAAAACAGCACTAGGAAAAGTAGGGGGTAAGTCGTTAGTAACAAGAAAATTGTCCTTGTACATGAGTACATAGAACGCGGCATTGGGTTCTCTCAATTCTTTCAAATCCCCTTTCCTAGCCATCATTACTAAACCCTCTTGTCCCTTTGGCTTGGTTCTTTGTAGCTGTGGAGTTTTATTTGGCTTTGGAGACACTTCCTCACTATGTGGGTCACTCGCAAGTGGTTCTCGCTCTCTCGCTGTTTTCTTTTCAAATCATCCTTTAAATTTCTTCTGGGGACAAAGGAAGTAAAGTGATTCGCTCTCCTTTATACATGAGAACAACCTTGTTGGCACGACCACAAATCTGAACGTCACGATCATATAACCATGGTCTGCCCAATAATAGTTGGCATGCTTGCATTGGCACCACATCACACTCAACATGATCATTGTATCGCCCAATGGAGAAAGGAACAGTCACAATATTGGTTACACGCAGTGCACCACTGTCATTTAACCATTGCATCTTGTATGGAGAAGGATGGCGCCGCTGTTTTAGCCCCATTCTCTCAACCAATTCTTGACTTGCAATATTATTGCAGCTGCCATTATCAACAATAATTCTACATAACTTGTCCGTGATCATGCCTCGGGTGTGAAAAAGATTGTGCCGCTGATTCTGTTCTTCTTCTACAGCAGTAACACTTAGTACTCGGCGAGAAATGAAGCAATTAGTTTCTCCATCATCGGGTTGAATCTCCTCATTTTGATCTTGCACAATTTCTTCATCATATATTGGAGCACTGTCCTCAAGCTCACTTTCAGATTCCCATTCACCTTGCTCATTCACAATCATGGCCCTTCGACTAGGACACTGTGCAGCAACATGTCCTCTACCGTGGCACTTGTGACAAACAATGTCTCGGCTATGGGACGAAGATGCAGCAGCTGATGCAACTGAAGGGGCTGCTGTACTTGTACACCATGAAGACGCACAATTTCCCTGAAAAATAATTCAGCAATGTGTGAAGCATCGTCGCTCTTATGACAGGGAATAAAATGTGCCATTTTACTAAATCGATCAACCACAACAAAGATTGAATCCCTCCCCCTCTTGGTTCGGGGTAAACCAAGAACAAAGTCCATAGAAATGTCTTCCCATGGAACATGATCAACAAGGTCTTGCAAATTATGATATGGAAACATCTCAACGAAACCTGAAATTTCTTCATTGAGACCATGCAGAAATCTTGCCATTTTTGACTCTTCATCTTCTCTAATTTCAGACCTCACCAATAGTAATTCCATCTCCTTGAAATAATCATCAACAGATTTAGAACCTTGTTTCAATGCTTGTAATCGATTGCGAAGGTCACGCTGAAAGCTTGATGGCACGAAACGTCTTCTCATTACTCTCTTCATCTCAGCCCATGTGTTGATATGATTCCGTCCCAACACAAGCTGATTCTCTTGTATTTGATTCCACCAAGTGAGAGCATAACCTGAAAACTCAACGGAAGCAAGGTTGACACGCCTCTGATCAGAAAGATTATGCACTCTAAATATTTGATCACATTGCTCCTCCCACTCAAGATAAGTATTAGCATCCTCTCTTCCTGAAAATTTTGGGACACTTAATTTCACACGAGCAATGCCATTCGGATCATCCCTATGGCGACGACCGCGATGATTGTCCCCATCATGAGCAGCACCACGACGGTGTCCATATGGCTGTTCAAAACGGTCATTATGTGCAAAAGGATTTTCATTATCATCATAGCCCTCATCATAATCATCATGGACATCATCCTCATCATCAAAATGTACGCGAAGATCACGTCGACGTCCTCCACCTCACTGATCATTAAACTCAGCACGTCGTCCACCATTACGACCACCTCGACCATTGCCAAAGCGGTTAAAACCATTACCAAAACCAGAATTTTCATCACCCGATTCTTCACGTGGACTTCGACCACCTACTATGGGAAGACGTTCATTGAACATCCTCTCCATCGCTTCCAAGAGAGAGTGTACCATGTCACGTAACTCAGCCCGTGCAACAGGGGGTTCTTCTTCTCCACGATGTCCACCACGAACACTCGAATCAGATCCTGCCATGTTAGAAAGGTTGCAAGAAAAGTGGAATAGGAAAAATTTGTGGAATCACACAATCTCACCTCTTGCTTACCCAAGTTCTTACTCGTTCTCAAGGACCGTGAAGGTGCTCAAAGTGGCGTCACACAGCTGTGATTAAGCGGTAGAAAGGATTACGAATCGGAAGCTCGGTTTACGGATTTTTGTGGAGCTATGGGTGGGTTATCAAGGGAGGGTATGGTACTGTACCAAGTGACGTAAACTGCTCAACTAATGTGTAAACGCTGCTGCAAGTTTACCACCAACTTGAGAAATTACAGATATGAACTTTGAGAAACACGATCCGCAAAAACAGCCCCTTTCTCTTGTCTTTTCTCTTCTCTTTTTTTTCTCTTTCTTTGATTCTTTCTTTCACACTTTTTTTTGTCTCTGATTTTTTTTTACACTAACAACAAACAAAATATAACATATGAGGGGTGCGGAAAAAAATTTATAAGAGTACGGCGGAAGAACAACGATGGTAACTGGCAACACGATGAACGCAACGAACACAAAGTAACAGTACCACGAAAAGGCTATAGGATTTTTTTTGTGTGGCTTTTTAGTGGACTGTAGGATATGGCAAAATAAATATATATGGTGGGTGAAAACAGTAACAAATGATGAACGAAAATGATAGATGGGTGGGTGATAATAAAACCTACCGTGACAACGATAGCTCTGATTACCACATGATAGGTCGGAGATCACCAAAAGTATGATACTGATGGAAACCTCCTTGGAGTGGCCCGATCTTCACGTCAGTAGGATAATAATCACCAGATAACTTGCTGCGAACAGCGGGATAACTAGCTTTAACCTGCCAAGGTTGGTTGCGACCAAGCGACGGGGAGAGAGGCACCGAAACCGCGAAGACTTCGACTCGATCTCCGAACGACCGCAGAACCACAAACCGGGACTAATCCACACAAAACGGCGCAGCCGAACTGGCAACCGTAGAGCACGAAGTAGCGGACCCCAGAGGGATCTCTTCACAAGTCCAAGAAGAACAAGGAAGAACAAGGGTGTGCAAGGCACTCAGCAGCTCGGCTGCAAGAAAACCATATGTGGTTGTCTAATTCATTCAAATGATCAAAGATTGTTTTTACAGGAGCATGTAGGTAATATTTATACTAGGAACAACCCTCCTAGATAGGTATGAACTGAACTAGCCACGTTGGAACAGGAAAAGCCAACAGTTGAAGCATTCATAAAGTATAATCCTTCTCTTCATGTGTGAACCTGAGTAGCAATAGAGTACACGACTTAGGCAGTATATAATTCTCATTGCTATTATTATGTAACTCAAAGAGGAAAGTTTGTACTTCTTGTTCGAGTAACTTGGCACGGCTGCGTGTAATCGGTCCTTTATATGCTTGTGTAGGTGCTTGGCTTGGTGTAACCTGAGTTGAGCTTGTGTCTTGGGGTGTATCTTGAGTTTGGCTTGGTGTAACTTTTGTCATACCCGATGGTGTAAGCGATGCAACCGGTGTAACCGATGAACTCGGGTTACGTATGGTTCGGATGTCCTCATCACTGATAGTAGCCATGAACAACAACAGGTGTCTTGACTGCGTGAAGTGTGTCGTGAACATACCCATTAGAAGGCTTGGTGGCGTGTTGACCGTTAAATGGCTGCTTTTTTTTGGCGCCTACCCTCCTTCAAGGACATCCCTCATGGCTTCTCAGAAAGTCCAATACTTGTGGCAGCCTCGACGAAAGTGCCAGTGCTGGTTCTCATGTAATTGTTGAAGTAGCAAGACTTTGTTTCCATACTGTTGCAACAAGCACAAGGCACTATCACATCTGGATTTGTTAATGCCTTTGCAAAACCAGATCCATTGGAGTCACACAATTTCCTCATACTTGGCCCTAACCTAAAACAGATAGTTTACCATGCATGACTAGGCATGCTAGCGGATGGAAAACACTATATGCATATGTGTGTCTCTCTGTGTGTAGTGTGGTGTGTAGTGGTGTGTACCATAAAAAACGAGTGACCGGAATGAAACAAAAATAAAATAATCATACAATACATACTGTGGAACAGTGCGAGCAATCTCCTAGCATGCATAAAAAACTATTGACGAAGACAAATTCGCTGAAACTATCAACAAAATCAAGCTCTCACAATGAAAGATCTGCAACACAAGACATGGATTCACTGGTATTTACACAAGCACTCCTCTTGAGCAGTTTGAAACCTCAAACCAACATAAATATTCGACATAAAAGAAAAGCGTTGCTGCATTATTGTCCTACAAGGTCTGGAGATTCTGGTGCCTTGCCACTCTTCACATCCTTGACTGCCTGCACCTGCACTTGCACTTCTAGAAGTGTCTCTCGTCAGGCTTGATACCAAAACAATTCCAAATTGAACTCTTTACAGCATCATCCAGGTCAACAACTCTGAGCACTTTAGGGACCCAAAATGTCTTTTCTCCCTTTTCTTCTTCCAAAATAGCTTCCTTTGGATGCTTTCCCAATGTCAAAGAATTGCTTCCTGATGGACCAGCAACACTGCTTGGAAAAAGAGATGGCAAAGTATGTAGTGCCAGTGCTTCTAGGCCATGGCGCGCTCCATGCTACATTAGGCCAGCCAGGAGTGCAGTTCCAGAAAGGTGACACTTGAGTGTGTGAACCATAACGGTAGGGAAACACCAAAGCAACACCAACAGGGTAAGACTGAGTGTGTGGACAATTACCATGCCATGAAGTGTTGTTGGTCTCCTTTTCTGGTGTTGGATCTTCTGAAGAATCAGGAACCACCGTAGATGATAGACATGATTTTTCTTCCTTTTTATTGTCAAGGCCCAATGAAGCAAGATCGGTGGTGGTGTTCTTGAGCTCTTTAGTTTCATGTTCTGGAGGCACACACTTGCAAGGTGCCGCTTCTGATCCAGGATTTGCAGCTGCTTCATTGTCTTTTTGCTGCAGCCGGAATGATAGGTGGCTTGGCTACGTGAGATCGACGACGTGGTATGTCAGGAACATCTCCATTAGCAGGCTTGGTGGCGTCGTGGTGGCTAGATGACTGCTTGTTCCAGAGCCTGCCAGAACCTTCAGGGACATCCCTGACGGCCCCTCCTACAGTCCAGTACCTTTGGCAGGCCCGGCAAAAGTTCCTCGGCTGGTTCTCGTTGCAATTGTTGAAGTAGCAGAACTTTGTTTCCATGCTGTTGCAGCGAGCACATGGCACTATCATATCTGGTTTCTTGAATGCCTTCGCCTTGCCAGATCCATTACAGTCAATCTTGACTTTCTCGAATTTGGTGCTGACCTAAAACAGATAGTTTAGGGCACATGATTAGACATGTTAGCAAATGAAAACCACTATATCGAGTGGACACAAATAATATGTCAATATCAAATACTAAAACTTTAGTAACAGTGTGTGTGTGTGTGTGTGTTGTGTGTGTGTTGTGTGTGTGTGTGTGATATAAAGAAACCTAGACTGCAACTTAAAGATGCCTACAAAATTAACAATGTGCTGCAGCCCATTGCATTCATCAGGTTGGACTCTGACCCAAATGTTTGGCCCATACCCAAAAATACTACACTCTCTGGGCCGTGATTATGAGCCCATTGCATTCATCAAGTTGGACTCTGGCCCAAAAGTTAGCCCAAACCTAAAAAATACTACACTCCCGGCTCAACCCGCCTAAACCCGACCTGACCAGACCGATTATGCATTCTTGCACTCCCGGCCCGACCCGTCTGAACGAGACAAAAGCCAAGCCCAACATGAATATTCCAGCTGGCCCAGTAGACAAATAATGAATGGCCATTGGGCTTTAGGACTTTGGCACTAGGCCTACAAGGCTACAATCACAAGCCCATCTTGACCATCAAACCCCCCTACACTCCCCATCCATCCACTACACCATCATGCGAGTACCAGTCTACCACGGCGCACGACGGTGATGGAGGGGCACGCGCTGCGGCCGCGAGGGTGGGCACGACCGACGACAGACGACGCAGGTACAACTGCCACACGACGCAAGTGCAAGCAAGGGTGTGCCGAGCAGTGCGCGCCGCACCGATGCGGCGTGCCGATCGGTGACAGGAGACTGCCTCCGCCTCGTCTACCCCCTTGCCCGCCGGCAACACCGAGGACTGGCAACACAAGACACAGAGGCTCCGGTGAGCCGGAGCGATTTAGGCCAACGAATGCCTAGCTTTTCCATGATTTGTTTTTCTAGTCGATGCATCATCCTCAGGGAGGTTTTGTTGGGAATTGCATTGAGCTGGCAAGAGGATTTGGCCATATGGAGATACATACAACGCCTGCCCAATGTGCCCCAGGAGCAGAACCCTCCCTCGGCATGCCGCCGCACTGCAACAGGGAAAACAATTCCACACAGCTCTCAACTATCTTGCCCCCCACCCGTCAAGAATAATGATTCCTAAAGAGCTGGGACACGGCGGGTGCTCACATCGGACGATGCTGCGGCGGTGGTGGAGGCAGAAGGGGTTTGGGAGTCGACGACGATCGGGGTGCTGAGGCCGACAAGCTCGATGTCGGCGTTCCACTTGTTGTCCTCATACTGGTCGCGGTCCTGACCCCTACTCTCGGCCATGGCGCGCGCGCGCCGATCGATCTCTACCGCACGGTCACCGGGAAAGGGCGGCGCATCGTGCGGGCGGAGCAGAATGCGGCGTCGGGGTCGGGTGGCGGTCTCGAGGCCGGGGAATGGGAGGGGAAGTCGAAGACGGAGAGGCTAGCTAAAAAACTAAAAGCTTCCCAAAAGCAAGGGTAAACCAACAAACTCTTTAAAATTGACAGTATGGATGGAGAGGCCGCCTGGCTAGGCAAAGATACCTAGCGAAGGGGAGGAGATAGCTAGCGTGGAAAGATAGCTGACATGTGGATGCAATTTTTCTCTCTTTTCTCTTTTTTAGCTACCTAATGGATATACAAGAGCTCTTGGAGATGCTCTAAGTCTAAACAACCAAACACCTCTTAAGACTTATTAATAAGCCCATCCAAACCAAACATGGCCTTAACCTTTTTCATAGTATAAGGCCTTGTTTAGATCCCAAATTGGGAGAGGCAAACTTGGCATTTTGCCATAAATGCGCCAATGTAGCATTTTGTTTATATTTGTGAATAATCACCAAAACATTGATTAATTAGGCTCAAAATGTTCGTCTCGTAAAGTACAACAAAACTGTTCAGTTAGTTTTTGATTTCATCTATATTTAGTGTTCTATGCATATGCCGATATTTTGATGTGATGGGAATCTTCTTTTTGCATAGTGGAATTTGGTGGTGAAATTTGGGAAGTAAACAAGGGCTAAATCATGAGAGTGTTCTCAACCGTTTCCTATAGAATCTTCGCAAATCCCGCTACTCTAATGATGGGAGCTGGGATTCCTAGATGTGATTGGGTCTTAGGGGCATGCACCAGGTACAACTGCAATAAGTGCATCGACTTAGCATTAACATGGAGAAGACCAACATGTGTTGGTGGTATTGATAGGTGAACAAGATTGATCAGTTAGTAGACCATGTGAGTATTTGTGGATAGTGAGTCTACATGTGAGGTCTCAGTGAATGTTGAGAGAGAAGTGACATTGTAAATCCGAAATATCATAAACACTACCGGAAGAGGTGACTTTGGCACCAGTTGGAAACCCCTTTAGCATCGGTTGAACCGGGTTTTCAACCGGTGCCATACTGGGTCAAATAACTGGTGTTAAAGGTGGGCACTAGCCAAAAATATTTTGCGTGTTGCTGGGATTCAAACTCAGGACCTCTTGGCTTGCGCGTACCCTCTTTACCATCTCACCTAGCGCATGTGACTAGATAAAAGATGCTTTCCTTTTGAACTAGCATGTGCCCCCCTCCCCCCCTCCCATAGCACCGGTTCGTATTACCAACCGGTGCTAAAGGGCCTTTGCCCTCCCTTTAGCACCGGGTCATAACACCACCAGGTGTGACCCTGGTGTTACCAACCAGTGCTAAAGAGTCCCCGAGGGCACCCCAATTTTACACCTGGTGCTAATGTTGCATTAGCACCTGATCTTAAGTGCACCGAGGCATATGGGGGCGGGGGGAGGGGGGGATGACGGTTTCTCTAGTAGTGAAAGTGAAAGATAATTTAGAAAAGATGATCAAACTAATGGGCCTAATAAATTAGCTCTGGACGAGTCGTACGGATGGGTGTTAATGGAAGTACTATGGCACCCAAGCGAGTGTGAGTGACTAGGCCAGGAATCAAAATATTCTTCCCTTGTCCCCAGGAGTCAGGATCATTGGCATACGGAAGACATGGTAGAGCAGCCCACTAGCTGAGTATGCTAAGCACTCTCTCTTTGATCCTGAGATTGCAAGTTTATATCAATCTATGAGCGACCAATTATAGCATTGGTTGTCAACAGAAAAAGTCAAGGGAGTGACAACCCATAATCAGGAAGATAGGGATGATACCTTCCTCTATTTGACTTGTGGAAAACAATGATGTTTGGCCGAATCATTTCATTACGCCATCGTGCCTGGATTGCCTACAAAATTTTACTTTTGCAAAAAATTGTGTGTTTTTAATCATGTCACTTAAGGATAGATGGATATAAAATGACGGAGTATGTAAATATAGAGAAGCTAGTAACTTTGATACGATCGAGTGGTCTATGAAATGAAATTAAGCAAACATTTTAAAAAAGGAAATAACTTATGACATGGCTATTTAGCAAACTCTGTGTTTTATTAGTTCTAGATCTGTGGCCGCATTTTGCGTGTTCCGACTATTAAAAATATAAAACACGATCAATACATTGCTGGCATGCCTTTTCTTTTTCTATCTAAATCTGGCTTGCTGGAAAAACCGTGAAATGACACCGAAAATTTTGTAAACAGTGAGAAGGAACATTGTACTACATTATATTCGCATTCATACGCTTCGCATTTACATTAATTACTGCCATGCAATCTTCCTGCCACAAACGGTTGAGATATAATCTTGTGTGTCAACCATTTCTATCTGCTTTTCTGTAAATGTCAGGAACATATGTACATACATACATGTTGGAGAAACCTAATCTATCACCTTACGGCTAATTGAAGATGTTTCTGACACACATAGCCGCCTATCTCGTGTAGATGCTTCACATTACATCGAACCGTGTCGTTATGATGCCAAGTCTGCCAATGGAGATGTTTATGACACACGTCATCGCCGATCTCATGTAGTCAAGCCTCTTGTGGTTCCAGTTCCAGCGAAAGAGAATGAAGCAATTGCAAATCCTAGATCAGAATTTAGAATGGTGCCTTAATTTGTGTCTACAACGCAGGAGACTAAAGAAGAGAATAACACCACCGGCACCTGCTTGCTTCCTTGGGCTATGGTGAAAACAAGCAAGAAAAATCATGTCTATCATCTGAAGTGGCACTTGGTTCTTCAGAAGGTTTGCTTCCAGAAAAGGAGGCCCACAACACTTCAGGGCACAGTAATAGTCCACACACTCAACCTTACCCTCATGCTTTTGTGTTCCCTGGTTACAAATTTTGCACGTTACATCCTTTGTGCGTCATTGACTATTCATCCTATGAGAGAGAAAAACATAATTCACTTAGGATCTAGACTAGTCTAAACACACATGAAAACCTTATCAAGAACAATCTCATCTTGATTGAACATACTAACATGGTGAAAAAATCCCTTAGGACCACTGACGTCCTCATGCCTGCATGATGCAGGCGTCGGTGAAGATTCGTGGCCGTCGTCCTACCTGTAGTGATGGCATCGGCCTTCAACTTGCTGTCGTTGCTCCTTGACCGGTAGGTTGGAGATCGATGTGATATATCAAATGCCCTAATTCTATAGCATGGCGTGGGTTGGACCGAGCCTTTGTTGGAACATGCCGTACTCCTCCCGATCAGAGATGCACGATAGAAATGGTTGGCCCAAGGCCCTTGACTCGGTTAAACTGGTAGCTGAGATCCCAATCCTAACACCTCCCCTCATTGCCTCACACCGACTCCTATATCATGGATTGTATCTCATTATCCCTCCCTCTTCCTTGCCCTTCCCTTTGCACATACATCATCTGACCCCCAGTAGATCCGAATTAGTGCTACCCAACAGCTAAGCTAGAACCTCCATGCATGTTGAGTGTGCATGAGGGTACCAGAGGTTACGCTGGTGAGTCCACGGGGTGCCAAACCTAAATAATAGTCGAGTGTGCATGATGGTATAGAGGTTACGGTGGTGAGCCCACAGGATTCTGAAGAGGTTCGGAAGGGGGGGAGGAGGGCGGTGACGGGAGGAGGGCGGTCGGCACAGCAGCAAAGTCGCCACTTCGCCGCTGATCGCAGGCGCGGCAGGCGAAGAAGCAGCAGAAGGCTTAGCACGACGGCCAGCCGAAGAGGTTTGGATGGGCGATACTGCGGGAGGTCAGCTTGGGCATAACTAAGCGAGAACCGAACCGATATAACCGAAACCGAAATGCCTTGATGTTTTTTTCTTTATTTTTTAAACTCGGTTAGTTCGGTTATAACCGAAACTGAACCGAACTAACCGAAACTGAAATGCCTTGATTCCAAGAAATTTTAAGAACCGATCGGTTCCTATTTTGAAGGAACCGAATTTTGGTATAAACCGAAGAACCGATCGGTTCGGTTTTGGTTAATCGAATGCCCAGGCTGAGCGGGAGGTGGGCGGAAGGCCAACAGCAGGTCACCGCGGGCCGCGAGCGGCGGGGAAGGTGGGCAGTGGGCGGGAGGTAGACATCGACTGGTCGTTTGGAAACTACCATGCGACCGTAAGGGTGTAAACGTGCGAGTCTATCCCAGGTTCTATACATGTGACCCTATTTCTATACATTGTGGAGGTCGGTCCTATACATAAAAACTAAG
This sequence comes from Echinochloa crus-galli, assembly GCA_900205405.1. Classification (NCBI taxonomy): domain Eukaryota; kingdom Viridiplantae; phylum Streptophyta; class Magnoliopsida; order Poales; family Poaceae; genus Echinochloa; species Echinochloa crus-galli. The sequence goes on from OAMR01000409.1 coordinate 321,405, forward strand.
AACCGGCTCCCAAAATTGGGACCGAGTCCCATGAAATAAAAAAAATCTCACCAAATAAAAAAGTCTCTCACCATCCCACCTGCTCACTCCCTCGTTGTTGCAGCTCCTGCCGCTAGGAGGAAGATGCGTGCTGGAGGAGCCGCCGCAGCGTCAAGGTCAGCAGTGGCGTGAAGGTTGGACACCCGCTCTACCATCGCTTCGCCATCCATAACTTGTGCCGTCGCGTCCTCGTGCTCATGACCTTGGCCCGCGTCGCCGCAACGTGCTGCCATAGCAAATCCTTCCCAATAATGAGCTCCACTAGATAGCGCTTGGTTCAAGGAGTGGTATTGCAAACGTAAACGTAATGGAATCACAGAGTTATCGGCACGGATAATTACAGTTTATGTTTGGTTCGACATGGTAAAGGTATCGCAAAGGAATGCCGAGATGAAGGAGAGGAAACCAATGCGATTACGGCGGAGGAAGTGCGCACTACCAGAGAAGTCCACATCCGCCCTACTCAAATGCCTCGGCAATATTTGGACCCGGTGCTAAAGGGTGCATTAGCACTGGATCCAATGGCTAGGAGCGGGGCGGCGCACAGGCGTGGCCAAGGGGAGGTCATTAGCACCGGGTCATGGCAAGACCCGGTGATAAAGGTCCCCCATTAGCACCGGTGGCAGCTACCAACCGGTGCAAATGTGCCCAAGCCCATTTAGCACCGTTTGGTAGCTACAACCGGTGCTAATGAGCAAGACCGGCAGCTGCCACTCCTCCCTCTTCTTTTTTGAGTCTTTTACCTGTATGCCACTAAGAAAGTTGTCGGTTACCTGTGTGCCACTAAAAAGTTTCCGGACACCTGTATGCCATGAGCTCAACTTTCGATTACCTGTGTGCCATTCTGTCCACTTCGTGAGCTAACGGTGTCAAACAGACGCGTGAAATGACCATTTTACCCCCTGTGGGCCCCACCATTCTTCTTCCTCCTCCCTTTCTCCTTCCTCCGGCTCGGGAGCTCCTCTCTCCTTGAGGTCCAGTACCCGATCCCGGCGAGCTGCGCCATGCGGTGGCCTCCGCCGTGCGGGAAGGGGCGGCGCCGCCGAGCAGCTCGCGCGGAGGGGTGGTCCGCCGTCGGTGCCTCGCGCAAAGAGAAGGGGCGCCGCGCGAGGTGGAGCTCCGGCCACGGTGGAGCCAGCCCGCGCGAAGAGAAGGGGCGGCGCGCAAGGCGGAGCTCGCCCGCGGCGGCGCGCAAGGCGGAGACCGCTCGCGGCGGAGCTC
>OAMR01000409.1:326001-336766 GCA_900205405.1 Echinochloa crus-galli
GTGGAGCTCGTCCCCGGCGACGCGGGAGGTGGAGCTCCGGCCGCGGGGTGGCGCGTGAGGCCGAGCTTCGGCCGCAGTGGAGCTAGCCCGCGGCCGCGCGCGAGGCCGAGACCGCCCGCGGTGGAGCTCGCCAGCGGCGGCACGCCTGTGCACCATACACCCTGAGAAGATGAGAGGAGGAAGAAGAAGATGATAAGTGGGTCCCATGTGTCAGTCATAGGGAGATGTAAATGATATAGGGGTAAAATGGTCTTTTTGCTACGTCGGGCCCACATGTCAGATGCACCAATCTAACAGAACATAGACGGAATGGCTTTGAGGTAAAAAGAAAGTTCGATCGATGGCACACAGGTGTCTACAAACTTTTTAGTGGCACACAGGTAACCGCTAACTTTCTTAATGGCATATAGGTAAAAGAATCTTCTTTTTTTTATCTCCCTTCTCTCTTCTCCAACCTTATCTTATTTTCTCTCTTCCTCCTCTCACTTTCTCTCTTCCTCTTCCTCTTCTCGCAGGCAGGCGCATGCGGGCGAGGCGGGCTGCGCGTGAACGAGGCATGCGGGTGGGTGTCGGCGCGGCGCGCGAGGCGAAGCTGGCGTGGGCGGCGCGCGGGAAGGTGTGGGGCGCGCGCGCGGGCGCGAAGGGCAGGTGCGAGGCGAGCTGGCGCGGGCGCACGTGGCGCCACGGTCGAGCGAGGCAGCGCGTTTCCTGGCGTGTTGCTGCTGCGGTTGCGACAGTCCCCTCCCTCCCCCCCAGACGGGCCCCGTGAACCCGAGCTCTTGTGTGTGGTGCGTGATCGTCCCCATGAACCCGAACTCAAGATTGACACCTTTAGCACCGGAAGCTTAGCACCGGTTGGATACCCGGTGCTAAAGGGGGGTTTCCAACTGGTGCTAATGTTGGCTTCTCTGGTAGCGGGATCAGAATTGACTAGGCCGGTATTTCCATTACGCGGTAATGGATCACGGGCCGAGTCGAAACAAACACATGTAACGCTACCTGTTATCGCTCCGTGATGTGTTTGCGTTACATTCCACAAACCAAACGCTACACGATTCCAATCACGTTGGTGAGATAGAGGCTTCCCGTGCGAGTGCCATGGAAGCCATTCCTTCTGCAAACATAGCAGCGCGAGGACCATGTCATGAGCCTCCGCCGTCGGCATATGCACGCCCGCCTCCACAACCAACGCGGCATCTACGCAATCAATTTGGTGTCAAAATCGGTGCCTCCCGCTCCAGATCTTGATGGAGGAGGCTTGGATCTGGCTGTCCAGCCGTCCTCGATGCGGATCGGTAGGGGAAGGGAGAAGATTGGAGAAAAGAGAAAGCGGCGATGGGAGGAGGTCTCTCGTGGAGAGAAGAGATTTTTTTGTTTTTTTAGTGGGGCCCACGGTAATAATGAGTTGATTCTACATACGGTGAAACTTTTAATAAGACAGATGTAATTCTATATGGAATCGAGATTATTCCTATACATTAGAGATGTCCTAAACTAAACCCCTCTATCTGCGTGTTGTACACTAGACAGAGGGGGCGCGCTAACGCCGCGCCTGGCTCATTGGACGCGGTAGTCTTTGTTGATTTAGGAGCACATCAACAATAAAGAGGATATATTTGTACTAAGCATATGAGAAGCATCTAGCTCACAGATGATTTCCTAGTTGCATCCAGTAGAGAATTAAACACAATAATATATATATATATATGTGTGTGTGTGTGTGTGTGTGTGTGTGTGTGTGTGTTCACATTTACTTAAATCATGCATCAAATGTATTGTGACGACATGCCTGAATGAAATAGAGTGCATGAAGATAAGGCATTCCTAATGAACATGATACATACAAACATAATATATGTAGTGACATAGTGGTGACTGAGAAACAAATGACATGTCTTAGTCGAACTAAATAGGGAAAAAAAGCAAAGAACATTTTTTTGTGCAACATTTAACATAAATGGACCATAATTGGATTCAGACTGAAGATTAATTTGGCAACTAAGATAACACCCCATGCAATGAAAATTTTTCAAGATGTATAGGTGTATGCATGGTAACTATGCCTAAAAACATTGTATGTTGCTCATCAACCACCTATGAATAAGCGTTCCATTTCATCTGATATGCGCAACAGCTGGAAGGCTAATCGAACGACGAAATGATGTCAAAAGTTAAGAACTTGCACTCGTAATCTTTTGAATAGCGCTAACTGGAGCCCTTTTCTCTATGAAATAAAGCTAGTCTAGGAAAACAAAATACCAATAGGTTCAGAATCAGCACTACGAATGATACCCGGATTGTACTGTAATCTAATTACTAAAACCATCTAGGGTATCCGGCCTGTATCGTCTAGTATATTTCTACTGACTCAGATTCTCATTTTAGTAATCTGATGAACCCTAGATGATCTCATGCTTCTTTTGGAAAAGACTGAGCCATGAACTCTTTATAATGAATAAACACATCTGAGGAAAATGAAGACGGTGCATTAATACTTTGGACATGAGGTTTTGGCTGTGCCATATGTTAGGCAGTACATATGTAGGTAAGATAAAAGCAGCTGGAGGAGCTTGATGCAAGTGAAGCAGCAGAGGTATGGACATTGCCACATTGGTTTTTTTTTCTGAGATGTGAAGTGACAGACTGTTGGCTTCTTTTAATTAGCATCAGAAATATGGATCAGGTAAGTTTGACAGAAAGATGGGCTACAGGAATGTGCTTCATTCTTCAGGTTAGCATGTGCAAAGTAGATCGGCAAAGAACGAACATGAAGACAACAACATGAATATTTGATTCCTATGAACAATGCCGCATATAACAACCAACATGTGCTTCTCACTTATTAAAGAATGCAATCTGTAATGCCCCAGACACAGGACACCAGGGTGACGTCGATGGCGTAATGTAATAGCATAGGCGTAAAGGGATGAGGTGTGTGTGGACCCAAGGGGTCAGTGAGTAGCGTGTTGGTGTGGGGAGGTTATCACCCCGGTTCTGTATCTGAAACATCAAACTTTTCATTATGAGTTAAACTCTGAAACACAGCTGAGAGCAAGGGGCACAGCGCTCCTCTCTTCGCTCGTGAGATCGTCGAATCCTCTGTGTATCCTTGTTCTTCCCTCACATCTCCGGGTTGATCTTGCCGGAGATCACGAGTGTGACAGGTGGTATCAGAGACAAGTTATCCTCTGGCTTGGGGCATTTGTTCTGCTCCGATTCCTTGCGCCACAGCAGAGGTCAGCTATTCTTCGATTTGATCTGCTTCTGCGCTGGATCCGTGGTCTCGTGCTCAGTGGTGTCGGTGTGATTTGTTCTGCTTTTGATTCGTGGATTTCCCTGAGCTGTCTCCATTTATCCGGCGAACAGCTGCATCGGCGAAGGATCACCCTGATCTCGCCGCCCACGCCCCGCCTACCGACTCCCAGTCGACGGCGGCCACCGCATAGCGCCGGTTATCCGTTCCGGTGCCGTCGGCCACTCACTTTCGCGCCGCTTAGGGTTTTAGTTGGGGGAATTTTGCTTTCCACAGAATTATTGCAGTGTCTGTCTCGACGAGTGGGGATTTCTGTGAATTGAAGAATTTGGGTCTGATTGACCGTCGAGATCTGGGGCATTACGGGCTATAGTTCTGGGAATTCTGATTTGGTCACCACGGCTCCTCCTAAGCCTTCGGTGCAGTCCCAATTGATCATGGATGCCTTTGAGGAAGGGAGGCGGAAGGATGATGATAGATGGGATCGTATGATGGATAGTATTGACTTGTTTGCTCGTGTGGGGGAGGTTCGTAATGACCAGCAACAGATCCAGGCGAATCAAGATTTGCAGGCCCGAGCGCTGCAGCAAGTTATCGATGATGAGACTGTCATGGCTAAACAGATCAGGGAGACAGGGCAAGCTGTAGCTGAATTGCGGATGGGCAAAGTGCCGGTGGGGGACGTTGACACGGGTTCAATCAGTGAAGAGCAACCGCCAGAAACCTCCCGGCGTCGGAGTTCTGCTAGACGCCATGGCAAGGACGATCAGTTTCCACACCGTTCAGTTGGGGGCAAAAATGGGGATGGTGAACCAGAGCAGTATGTTAATAGAAGGGATTTGCCCAAGCTGAAGTTTCCCATATTCAAAGGTGACAATCCTAAGATCTGGCGAGCTAAATGTGAAGACTATTTCAAGATCTTCAATGTTCCTACCTCCTTCTGGGTTACAACAGCATCAGTAAGTATGGAAGGTAAGGCAGCTGCTTGGGGTCAAGTGCAGAGGTTCAAAGGGGGGTTTGGGACATGGGAACAGTTCATGCAAATGGTCGAAGATAAATTTGGAGCTTACGACTACATACATGCTTTGGGTGATCTGTTGGAGTTGAAACAAACAAACTCAGTGGAGGAGTATGTGGAAACTTTTGAGGAATTACAATTTCAGATTGAGATGCACAACTCAGGGTATGACACTCTGTTTTTTGTGACACAGTTTACAAAGGGCCTTAAACCAGAGATTAGTGCGGCAGTGCAGTCACAAGTGCCTCGCACAATGGAAAGGGCAATCATGTTAGCAAAAGTGCAGCAACAGTTGGTGGAGAAACAAAAGTTGAAAGCCCCAAAGAGCAATTATGTATAGAAACCTCAGTTTCCTTCAAGCAGGCAGGAGCAAAAACCAGTATCTGCATCACCTGCATTGAGCAAGGAAAGACAGAAGAGAGACTATTGCAGGGCCAACAATTTGAGTTTCTACTGCAGTGAACCATTTGACTCCACACACCTGGCCAAGTGTAAAGTAAGACCTAGGGCACAGATGAATGCTCTAGTGGTGAATGATTTGGATGTACAACTTACTAATGAGGTTTTGGAACAGCTAGCTGTGGAAGATTCTTTAACAGCAGAGTTTGGGACTTTGTCACTTAATGCCTTGGCTGGTACAGACCATGGAGAAGCTATGAAAATCAGGGCTCTAGCACACAACAAAGTTATGCTGATCTTAGTGGACAGTGGGAGTTCCCACAGTTTTGTTAGCTCTTCATTTTTGCACAAATGTGGAATTTCACCAACAGAAATGGAGCCACAGCAAGTTAAAGTAGCAAATGGAGAAATCTTGGTTACTGACAAGCAGGTCAAACAACTTGAGTGGTGGACTCAGGGGCATACCTTTCAGACAGATATGAAAGTACTAGAGTTGGGGGCTTTTGATGCCATTTTGGGTTATGATTGGCTGAAGCTTCACAGTCCCATGCTACACCAGAACACTGGAATTTCAGGTTAAGGGTCAAGCTATCCAGCTTACAAGAGTGCTTCCAGCACCTATATCATTGTCAGTTATATCTGCTGACCAGCTAGTGAAATGGCATGTTGGCAATGAAATTGGGGCTTTTGTTGTGGTGGAGGTAACAGATTCTGCTTCTTCTTCTTCTGTACCTGCAGCTGTCCAACAATTACTAGATGAGTATGTGGATGTTTTTGAGGATCCCAAAGTTTTACCCCCTTCTAGGTTGCATGACCATCAAATTCCTCTTTTACCACACACTGCTCCAGTAAACTCTAGGCCTTATAGGTACTCCCTATTACAAAAAGATGAAATTGAGAGACAGGTGAAAGAGCTTTTAGCTGCTTGTCTGATTGTTCCTAGTAATAGTCCATTTGCCTCACCTGTTTTACTAGTTCAAAAGAAAGATGGCTCATGGAGATTCTGTATAGATTATAGAAGGTTGAATGAACTCACCATAAAAAATAGATTTCCTATGCCAATCATTGAAGAAATTCTGGATGAGTTAGCTGGTACAAGATATTTTACCAAGTTAGACATGAGGTCAGGATATCACCAAGTGAGAATGCATCCTAGTGATGAGTTTAATATTCAAAACCCATCATGGCCATTACCAGTTCAGAGTGATGCCCTTTGGGCTCACTAATGCTCCAGCCACATTTCAGTGTATTATGAATGAAATTTTGGCTCCTTTCTTGAGGAAATTTGTATTGGTGTTCTTGGATGATATCCTTATTTACAGTCCCACTTTGGAATTACATTTGCAACATCTCAAGCAAGTTTTGGAGAAACTCAGAGAACACCAGTTGTATATGAAGCTCAGTAAGTGCTCTTTTGCCCAGTCTCAACTTGAATATCTGGGTCACATCATTTCAGATCAAGGTGTAGCAACAGACCCTACAAAGACTGTTGCAATGGTCAATTGGCCTGTACCAACTACAGTCACTGAGCTCAGGGGTTTTCTGGGCTCACAGGGTACTATAGGAAGTTCATCAGGCACTATGGTATTATTGCCAAACCTTTGACCAACTTGTTAGAAAAAAGGCATTCACATGGTCCCTTGAGGCTGATCAGGCTTTCCACCAACTAAAGAAGATGATGGTGAGTGCACTAATCCTAGCTATACCTGATTTTGATGTTCCTTTCACAATTGAGACAGATGCATGTGAAGTGGGCATAGGGGCTGTACTGATGCAGCAGGATAGGCCAGTAGCATTTTTGAGCAAAGCTTTGGGGCCAGTACATCAGAAACTGTCTATATATGAGAAAGAATTTTTGGCTCTGATCATGGCAGTGGAGAAGTGGCGCCAATATGTGCAGAGACAAGAGTTTATCATCAAAACAAATCACAAGAGTCTTTCTTATCTAACTGAGCAAAACTTACATTCTGACATGCAAAGGAAGGCAATGACTAGGCTTATGGGTCTGCAATTCAGAGTGGTATACAGGAAATGCAAAGAGAATTTGGCTGCAGATGCTTTGTCTCGCATGCCACATTTCATGTTGTTGCAGGCAGTGTCTGAGGTGAAACCCACTTGGGTACAAGAGGTGGTGAATGCTTATGCAACTGACAGTAAAGCTAAAGAGCTGCTCATCAAACTAGCAGTTCAAAGTCCTGATGAAAATGGTTATTCTCTGAGTGGAGGGTTAATCAGATACAAAAATAGAGTCTGGATCCCCAACAATTTGGCCCTTCAAACCAGACTCATGGCTGCTTTGCATTCGAGTGCTATAGGGGGTCATTCTGGAAGCAAAGCTACATACTACAGAACTAAAAATTTGTTTCAGTGGAAGGGACTACGGGGTGCTGTGGAGGAGTTTATCAAGCAATGTCAAATATGTCAACAGGCTAAACATGAACACACACATCCTACTGGATTATTGCAGCCACTTCCAATTCCACAAGGGGCTTGGCAAGATTGGACCATGGATTTCATAGAAGGCTTACCATCTTCTGAGGGATACAATGCAATATTGTTAGTAGTGGATAGGTTTACAAAATATGCACATTTCCTTCCCCTGAAACATCCATTTAATGCAGTAACAGTGGCAAAACTAGTCATGGACCAGGTGGTCAGACTTCATGGTTTTCCCAAATCCATTGTTTCGGATAGGGACAGAGTGTTTACCAGCACCTTTTGGAAAGAGTTGTTTGCTAGAGTGGACACTAAACTGCTCAAGAGTTCGTCATATCATCCGCAAACCGATGGGCAGCCCGAGCGTGTTAATCAGTGTCTTGAGATGTATCTACGGTGTGCTGTTCAAGATAATCCCAAGCGCTGGAAACAATGTTTACCCCCACGTCGTTCCATTCTTCTTTGGGTTGTTCTCTTTTCAGGCCCTTTATGGCTATGCGGCGGATTCAGGTACAGCATTATCTTCACTGGAGTCCAACCAGTCGGAGGCTCAAGACGTGCTGTTGGACAGGGCAGTGCAGTTCGCAAAGCTGAAGACTCATTTAGCAGCAGCCCAAAACAGAATGAAGATCCAAGCTGACAGACACCGAGTTGACCGCCAGTTTCAGGTGGGTGAGCAAGTGTTGCTCAAACTGCAACCCTACGTACAATAGTCTGTGGTGAGTCGCCCATATCCCAAGTTAGCATTCAAATTCTTTGGTCCATTCCGTGTTCTGGAACGAATTGGGCAAGCTTCATATAAGTTGGAGCTCCCTGAAGGCAGTATGGTCCATCCGGTATTTCATGTTTCCCAACTCAAGCCTTTTACACCTGATTACTCACCAGTTTTCTCTGATATTACCAAGTTAGTAGACCTCAGTACTGTTACATTGGAACCTGAAGAGGTGCTGGAGCGTCGTTTGGTGAAGAAGGGCAATACAGCAGTCCCACAGGTGCTAATCAAGTGGGCAGGAGTTCCACAGAGTCTGCAACATGGGAGGATTGGCATGTCGTCAGGCAAAGTTTCCCTTCGGCGGTTGCATGGGGACAAGGAACGATTCAAGAGGGGGGAGATGTAATGCCCCAGACAGAGGACACCAGGGTGACATCGATGGCGTAATGTAATAGCATAGGCGTAAAGGGATGAGCTGTGTGTGGACCCAAGGGGTCAGTGAGTAGCGTGTTGGTGTGGGGAGGTTATCACCCCAGTTCTGTATCTGAAACATCAGACTTTTCATTATGAGTTAAACACTGAAACACAGCTGAGAGCAAGGGGCACAGCGCTCCTCTCTTCGCTCGTGAGATCGTCGAATCCTCTGTGTATCCTTGTTCTTCCCTCACATCTCCGGGTTGATCTCGCCGGAGATCACGAGTGTGACACAATCTCATTTAGATGGAATATAGGACATGCTACAACTTGAATGATCAACCTGGGAAAACAGTGCGGAGATTGAACAGATCAGATAAAGCAGTGCGGTGTTAACATACAATGTTTTTCAATTTGACGATATCTTGTACTACTAAATTCAGAAAACGTGGAAAAATATGGATGCCAAGTGATTCACAATTCTGTGGTATAACATAAGGAACAAAGAATCGTGTCAGTCTAGACAATTACCCAAAGGTAATATAAAAGTATGTGGGTAGCTTCCAATGACCTGAGATCTACAAATACAAACAACCATTTCATAATGATATAACTTGATCAGTGCCTTTTTTTTGCTTTTCTGGTAATGTGGAAGAGAAATGCGCACGTGTTGAGAATTGTAAATTTCATGGCTTCAGAAATTCATATAGTATCTAAACAATTGTAGATAATAGGCCACCCTAACTCTTGTGCAACCCAATCTAATCTAATGTGCTGCTACGGAGAATCTTAGTAATTGGACTCAGAAATAAATAATTCACCAATCTAATGTGATCGGTATCTTTCCATTCTGAGAATCTTAGTAAACTCATATGGCTAAGTCCGGTATTAAAGGAAACAATTGGTATTTTTTCCACGATTGGAAAACAGGCAACTATTGGATAATCGGAGGTAAAAAAAATGGGCAGAAGGTCAACCTGGTTGGGACATTTTGGGGAGCAACATCTGCATAAAGAGGTGACAGAGGAAGGTAGGATTGTTAGCTTGCCTTTACTTACGTGATCTCTGCATGTAGAATCAGAGTAGATGAAGCTTGCAAATCATCATGAGACATGAGGTTGTGCAGCCAGTCCCCAAGAAATGTACTCTGAGATAAGAATATGTCGCAACCTTCCTTTGGTCATTGGTGGTGGTGGTCATCATATTCAGTTCTCACTAAGCACTTCTCTCCGTTCATATTAAACATAAAAAAGTTTCAAAACAAAAACTGAAAATATGTGGCAAGATGTAACAAAATCAATGAAAAGAATCCGTCTTAGACTCTTACATTGATACTGACCTGATGATTTAATGATATATCACGCATGCGCATTCCGTCAAACACCCTGCAGGCGAGCAGGGGAAGCTTCATCCTCTAGCCATGGAGAGACCCTGAAGCAATCGCACGCACAGTCCCAAGTAGGGCTGGACCGAAAGCTCGAAACTCGTGAACTGGCTCGGCTCGGTTCTAACTCGGCTCGATGTATTTTTTAACGAGCCGAGCAGCTGTTTTTGCTCGTTTCAATTACGAGCTAGCTCGAGCCAGCTCGCGAGCTGCTCGCGAGCCAAACGAGCTAGAATGCTTAATAGACTAGTGAGTAAATTATTAAATAATTATAATATGTATATACTATTTATGTGATTCTAGACGATGTTATGATTATATTCTATTATTATAGTATGGTAAAGTACATTTTGAAATTATTAAAACCATTTAGTTACTATAATTTTTTATTTCATATATATTGTTGTGACAATTTTAAATTTATCTCTAGCTCACGAGCTTAACGAGCCAGCTCGCGAGCTTAACGAGCCGAGCCAGCATTTTTGCTCGTTTCCTTAACAAGCCGAGCCGAGCTGGCTCGTTTGACTAACGAGCCAGAACGAGCCGAGCCAAAACGAGCCGAGCTGGCTCGGCGTCCACCCCTAGTCCCAAGCCTGCATACACACAGCAGAGGACAAATTTGGCCTCAAATCGCAGGGCATCCACAGCTAAACCACAAAGGATATGCATATAAAAAGAAGAGGAAAAAAAGCAGAATAAGCAAAGCAAAGAAATGGCAGTTGTAGCAGAAACAATGCTGAGGAAAAAAGAATGCAGAAGAGGAAGGAACGGGTCCAGCACTCAGCAGTGTTACCCGGCGAAGGACGAAGGCCCGTCGAAACAAAGGACATAGATGAACTGCAGCCTGCCCAGGAAGGGAATACACAGCACAACAGCAGCCCGTGCAGCGGCAGGGAAGTGAAGGGAAACGACAGAGCAGTACAAAGGAGAGGACAGTGAGATGTGCAAGTTTATCCAAGGAGGAAGAAGGCAGGGACGGCTGAGGAACAGGACCGAAGCCACCACGTGGAAGGCGCCGCTACGGGCTACAGCGGAAGCCGCTGCACTAACCATGTGCGGCAAGAGCAGGAGCGGCGGGGCGACGGACGACCGCGGCTCGGCGCGCCGGCGGGCAACGGGCGGCCCGCCGTGACTTGAAATTTGGGGGGG
>OAMR01000409.1:336892-368076 GCA_900205405.1 Echinochloa crus-galli
GGGAGGGGGCGTCGCGACGCGGCGCAGGAGGATGGTGAGGGTGCGGCGTGGAGGGGAGGGGCGGAGCCGGCGGGAAGAGGCGGCGGGGATGGCCGAGAGAGAGAGAGGAGGAGGAGGAGGCAGGAGGGGGCGTGGATTACTTTGGCGTAGACCGAGGACGCGGAGCGAACGGACGGGAAGCACGCGCCGAGCTGGGGAGCGCCGAGGGGCAGGGGCGGCGATGACGTGGGAGCGTAGACGGGCAGCGATTGGTTGGGCGGACATGGACGGGAGCCACGTGGCGAGCGGAAGACAGACGCGCAGCGGGGACCGGTAGATGGACGAGAGCGGGAGGAGGTTACATATTCCTCGCTGGTCAATCAAAGGTGCGTGCGTGCGGTATACTGCTCGCAAGTCGCAATACCAACTTGTATTTTGGTGGCCGATGAGCGCTACTCCGCGATATGCCGCTAGGTGCGCCCCTCGGCACTCGGCAGTCGACGCTTTGCTGTGGGCCCCCGATCGACGGGTGGCCGCGGTTGGTAGGCGTTGGGCCCCACGGGCGGCCACGTTGGCGCGCTGGCTCGCGCGGGCGCGGACGTAACTTCCCCGTGCTCCTTTTCCACCGCTTCCAAATTTTCCTTCCGTTTCTCCCCTCCCTTGTCGTGTATCCATCCTCCCTTCTCTATTTGACTTCGCTTCCGCGTCATCCATCCTCAGGACGTCGTGGTCCCCGGCCCTCCTTGCCAGGCCGAACAGATCACGTAGAGTCGTAGATGTTGTCACTGTTTTCCATTGATCGCGAACTGTGTTGCATAAGAAATTATTTGAAAACCCTCTGCATGCAGGAGATCGATGAGAGATTCTAGGAACACGCAGTTTCCTTTTCTCCGGTGCCCGGCCGGGAATGACGAAACCACCCGCCGCGCCTCCTCCAGTCACCGAAATGTTCATCCATTGCTGTTGTCTTGCGCGTGACTAGGAGACGGGGCCGAGTGACCTGGGAACGTGACCGGCTGCCTCCGGTTACTCCTCGTCCTCACGCACACAGACACGAAACGGTTGCAGCCCACCGCCAGCCATGGCATTGATGGAGTTGACCGCTCTCTCGTCACTCGTTTTAACTAGAGTAGAGGTCGTTAGCACAACTTGCTTCTCACCGTTTATAAAATTTTCGGTGTCATTTCACGGCTTTTCTACCAAGCCAGGGATATACATAGGGAAAAAAAGCCCTGACAAGTGTTTTATAATTTCAACAGTCTAAACACGCAAAATAGGAATGTAGTTATTTCCTGCCAAGTGTTTGATAAATAGGAATGTAGTTATTTCCTTTTAAGACTGTTTGCTCGATTTCATTTCTTAGACCACTCGATCTTATCAAAGTTCCCGGGTGCTCTATATTTACATACTCAGCTCCATCAGTTTGTATGGACCTATCCTTAAGCGATATGATTGAAAACACACAATTTTTGCAAAGTAAACCTTTTACGTAATGAAATACTGTACGTTAAACATCACAGAGTTCCACAAGCCAAATACCCTATCTTTTTTTTATGATGGGATGTCACTCCAGTCAAACACCATTGTTGCCCACACAAGCTAAATAGAAGAAAATATCATCCCTGTCTTTTTTATCATGGGATGTCACTCCCTCGACTTTTTTGTTGACAACCGAGGCTATAATTGGTTGCGCATAGATCGATATAATTGGTTTAGCTAGTGGGTTGCTCTACCACGTCTTCCGTATGCCAATGATCCTGAGGATAAGGGAAGGATGTTTTGATCCCAGGTCTAGTCACTCACACTCGCTTGGATGTCATAATACTTTCATTAACACCTATATTGTCCATTAGTTTGATCATCCTTCCTATGTTGTCTCCCCTTTGTGTAATTGTGGATTTATAATGTCTCCTTTTTCTCGACATTAGCAACTCTTGTCGTTTTTCGTCCAGAAGAAAATGGTAATGTATAAATTTAATAGTAACGAATGCGTCACCCGCCAACGGGTCGTCTTCCTTAGGCTACACGGCATGCTCGTCTCCTTCCTCGCCGGCGCCCATACGATTTGCTCCGCCCGCCTCATCACCATAGCTCAACTATCCCCGCTTCCTCTCCCACCACCGGCGGCCGGCGGCGACCTTAACCTCTCCTAATCTCCTCCACCCACCGAGTAACTGTAACCCAAATGCTGCCAAAAAAAGGAAACTACGGTAGAATCAGGATGCTCCTTCGCTCCTCGCGGGACGCGCGGTGAGGGGCGCCGTCGGCTGACCGTGGTGCGCGGGCCGCGTGAGGTGTGCAGTGTGCCTTCTCACCGGCTGCCCCGGTCACCCATGCCTCCCCCCTGCTCCTGTAGCCATCAGAAAAGCCTCTCCTCGCCTGGCACCTCGCTCCAGAGCCCAGACCAGCACAGCACGCCGCCTTTCCGCTCCAGCACCCCCGTCTTCCAGTTCCCCTCCCGTCCCCCAGCCTCGAGACCGCCGCCCGACCCCGACGCCGCATTCCGCTCCGATCCGCCCGCACGACGCGCCGCCCGTTCCCGGTGACCGTGCGGCGGAGATCGATCGGCTTGCGCGCGCCATGGCCGGCAGTAGGGGTCAGGACCGCGACCAGTACGAGGACTGCGAGTGGAATGCCGCCCTCGAGCTCGTCGGCCTCAGCACCCCGGTCGTCGTCGACTCCCGCACACCCGCTGCCGCCGCGGCGGCGGGCAGCGAACGGAACGCCGCCGTCGAGCTCGTCGGCCTCAGCACCCCGGTCGTCGTCGACTCCCGCACACCCGCTGCCGCCGCGGCGGCGGGCAGCGAACGGAACGCCGCCGTCGAGCTCGTCGGCCTCAGCACCCCGGTCGTCGTCGACTCCCGCACACCCGCTGCCGCCGCGGCGGCGGGCAGCGAACGGAACGCCGCCGTCGAGCTCGTCGGCCTCAGCACCCCGGTCGTCGTCGACTCCCGCACACCCGCTGCCGCCGCGGCGGCGGGCAGCGAACGGAACGCCGCCGTCGAGCTCGTCGGCCTCAGCACCCCGGTCGTCGTCGACTCCCGCACACCCGCTGCCGCCGCGGCGGCGGGCAGCGAACGGAACGCCGCCGTCGAGCTCGTCGGCCTCAGCACCCCGGTCGTCGTCGACTCCCCCACCCCCGCTGCCTCCACCGTCGCCGCCGCATCGTCCGAGGTGAGCACCCGCCGTCTCCCAGATGTTTCGGAATCATTATTCTTGACGGGTGGGGGCAGGATAGTTGAGAGCAACGGAATCGTTGTCCCTGTCGCGCGGCGGCAGGCCGAGGGTTCTGCACGGGTTCGGGCCTTCGGGGGGACGTTGGGTAGGGCGCGGTTGATGTCGAGGGCCACACGGACACGGCCGCCGCTGGTGTCCCCGGCGGAGTAGGCCGGAGACGACCCATGCCCTCGCACAGCAGGCGCTGTACGTAGGAGTATCTCCATATGGCCAAATCCAGCAGCTCGATGCAATCCCAACAAAACCTCCCTGAGGATGCATCGACTAGGCAAACAAATCATCGGGTGGAAAACCTCCCTGTCGTCGGCTTGAATGATTTGAGAATGATTTTCCCTGTGGTTCCGGCTCACCGGAGCCTATGTCGCCGGCGGGCAAGGGGTAGACGAGGCGGAGCTGAGGCAGTCTCCGCCTCTCCAGTCGCCGGTCGGCACGCCGCACGCACCGGCGCGGCGCGCACTGCTCGGCACACCCTTGCGCTTGCGTCGCGTGCCAGGTGCACCTGCGCTGTCGTCGGCCGTGCCTACCCTCGCGCGCGGCTGCGGCGCGTGGCCGCGTGCCCTCCATCGCCGCCGTGGTGTAGCGGATGGGTCCGTGCGGCCGCGAGGTGTAGTCGCATGATGCTGTAGCGGATGGGTCCGTGGACGAATCCGCCGAGTCAGGTCCAGTGTATGGGGTTTGATGGGCTAGATGGGCTTGCGATTGTGGCCGTGTAGGCCTAGTGCCGAAGTCCTAAAGCCCAACGGCCATTCATTATTTGGAAACTGCGTGTTCCTAGAATCTCTCATCGATCTCCTGCATGCAGAGGGTTTTCAAATAATTTCTTATGCAACACAGTTCGCGATCAATGGAAAACAGTGACAACATCTACGACTCTACGTGATCTGTTCGGCCTGGCAAGGAGGGCCGGGGACCACGACGTCCTGAGGATGGATGACGCGGAAGCGAAGTCAAATAGAGAAGGGAGGATGGATACACGACAAGGGAGGGGAGAAACGGAAGGAAAATTTGACTTCGCTTCCGCGTCATCCATCCTCAGGACGTCGTGGTCCCCGGCCCTCCTTGCCAGGCCGAACAGATCACGTAGAGTCGTAGATGTTGTCACTGTTTTCCATTGATCGCGAACTGTGTTGCATAAGAAATTATTTGAAAACCCTCTGCATGCAGGAGATCGATGAGAGATTCTAGGAACACGCAGTTTCCTTTTCTCCGGTGCCCGGCCGGGAATGACGAAACCACCCGCCGCGCCTCCTCCAGTCACCGAAATGTTCATCCATTGCTGTTGTCTTGCGCGTGACTAGGAGACGGGGCCGAGTGACCTGGGAACGTGACCGGCTGCCTCCGGTTACTCCTCGTCCTCACGCACACAGACACGAAACGGTTGCAGCCCACCGCCAGCCATGGCATTGATGGAGTTGACCGCTCTCTCGTCACTCGTTTTAACTAGAGTAGAGGTCGTTAGCACAACTTGCTTCTCACCGTTTATAAAATTTTCGGTGTCATTTCACGGCTTTTCTACCAAGCCAGGGATATACATAGGGAAAAAAAGCCCTGACAAGTGTTTTATAATTTCAACAGTCTAAACACGCAAAATAGGAATGTAGTTATTTCCTGCCAAGTGTTTGATAAATAGGAATGTAGTTATTTCCTTTTAAGACTGTTTGCTCGATTTCATTTCTTAGACCACTCGATCTTATCAAAGTTCCCGGGTGCTCTATATTTACATACTCAGCTCCATCAGTTTGTATGGACCTATCCTTAAGCGATATGATTGAAAACACACAATTTTTGCAAAGTAAACCTTTTACGTAATGAAATACTGTACGTTAAACATCACAGAGTTCCACAAGCCAAATACCCTATCTTTTTTTTATGATGGGATGTCACTCCAGTCAAACACCATTGTTGCCCACACAAGCTAAATAGAAGAAAATATCATCCCTGTCTTTTTTATCATGGGATGTCACTCCCTCGACTTTTTTGTTGACAACCGAGGCTATAATTGGTTGCGCATAGATCGATATAATTGGTTTAGCTAGTGGGTTGCTCTACCACGTCTTCCGTATGCCAATGATCCTGAGGATAAGGGAAGGATGTTTTGATCCCAGGTCTAGTCACTCACACTCGCTTGGATGTCATAATACTTTCATTAACACCTATATTGTCCATTAGTTTGATCATCCTTCCTATGTTGTCTCCCCTTTGTGTAATTGTGGATTTATAATGTCTCCTTTTTCTCGACATTAGCAACTCTTGTCGTTTTTCGTCCAGAAGAAAATGGTAATGTATAAATTTAATAGTAACGAATGCGTCACCCGCCAACGGGTCGTCTTCCTTAGGCTACACGGCATGCTCGTCTCCTTCCTCGCCGGCGCCCATACGATTTGCTCCGCCCGCCTCATCACCATAGCTCAACTATCCCCGCTTCCTCTCCCACCACCGGCGGCCGGCGGCGACCTTAACCTCTCCTAATCTCCTCCACCCACCGAGTAACTGTAACCCAAATGCTGCCAAAAAAAGGAAACTACGGTAGAATCAGGATGCTCCTTCGCTCCTCGCGGGACGCGCGGTGAGGGGCGCCGTCGGCTGACCGTGGTGCGCGGGCCGCGTGAGGTGTGCAGTGTGCCTTCTCACCGGCTGCCCCGGTCACCCATGCCTCCCCCCTGCTCCTGTAGCCATCAGAAAAGCCTCTCCTCGCCTGGCACCTCGCTCCAGAGCCCAGACCAGCACAGCACGCCGCCTTTCCGCTCCAGCACCCCCGTCTTCCAGTTCCCCTCCCGTCCCCCAGCCTCGAGACCGCCGCCCGACCCCGACGCCGCATTCCGCTCCGATCCGCCCGCACGACGCGCCGCCCGTTCCCGGTGACCGTGCGGCGGAGATCGATCGGCTTGCGCGCGCCATGGCCGGCAGTAGGGGTCAGGACCGCGACCAGTACGAGGACTGCGAGTGGAATGCCGCCCTCGAGCTCGTCGGCCTCAGCACCCCGGTCGTCGTCGACTCCCCCACCCCCGCTGCGCCGCCGCGGGGGCAGCGAGCGGAACGCCGCCGTCGAGCTCGTCGGCCTCAGCACCCCGGTCGTTGTCGACTCCACCGCCCCCGCTGCCGCCGCGGCGGCGGACAGCGAACGGAACGCCGCCATCGAGCTGGGCAGCCTCAGCAACCCGGTCGTCGTCGACTCCCCCGCCGCCGCCGCCGCCGCCGCATCGTCCGAGGTGAGCACCCGCCGTCTCCCAGCTCTTTCAGAATCATTAGGCGGCAGGATAGTTGAGAGCTGCGGTATCGTCGTCCCTGTCGCAGTGCGGCGGCAGGCCGAGGGTTTTGCTCGGGTTCGGGGGCACGTTGGGTAGGGCGCGGTTGATGTCGAGGGCCACACGGACACGGCCGCCGCTGATGTGCCCGATGGAGTAGTCAGGCCGGAGACGTCTCATGCCCTCGCACAGCAGGCGCTGTACGTAGGAATATCTCCGTATGGCCAAATCCTATTGCCAGCTCGATGTAATTCTCAACAAAACCTCACTGGATGAGGATGCATCGACTAGGCAAACAAATCCATCGGATGGAAAACCTCCTCTGGTCGGCCTGAATGATTTGAGAATGCTTTTCCCTGTGGTTCCGGCTCACCGGAGCCTCTGTCGCCGGCGGGCAAGGGGTAGACGAGAGGCGGGGGAGGCAGTCTGCGCCTCCGGTCGCCGGTCGGCACGCCGCACCGGTGCGCAGCTCACTGCTCGGCACACCCTTGCGCTTGCGTCGCGTGCCAGCTGGACCTGCGCCGGCGTCGGCCGTGCCTACCCTCGCGCGCGGCCGCGGGCGCGTGACCTCTATCGCCGCCGTGCGCCGTGGTGTAGGTGTAGCGGATGGGTCCGGGCGGCCGCGAGGGTGGGCACGGCTGGTAGTCGCATGATGCTGTAGCGGATGGGTCCGTGGACGAATCCGGCAAGTCGGGTCCAGTGTATGGGTGTTTGATGGGCTTGAGATTGTGGCCTTCTAGGCCTAGTGCCAAAGTCCTAAAGCCCAACGGCTATTCACTATTTGTCTACTTGGCCAGCTGGAATATGCATGTTGGGCTCAGCTTGTCTAGTTCAGGCGGGTCGGGCCGGGAGGGCAACAAAGTCGAGCCGAGAGTCCAACATGATGCTCACAATCTCGGCCGGGTTAACTCGGGAGTATAGTATTTTTTGGGTTTAGGCCCTTTTGGTCACAGTCCAACCTAATGAATGTAATGGGCTACCAATCTCAGCCTGATCTACTCAGGCCATTTTCTAACCAGTCGGGTCGGATTTATCGGATTAGGTGGCCCACGATCAAATCTATTTTTTTTTGAGGGTTGATCAAGTCTAGTCCTAAGAGCCTCTTCTTTTGACATTGAAACCTCTATGGGGCATGCTAGGAGATTGCTCTCGCGTTGTTCCATAGTGCTTATTGTATGATTATTATGTTTCGTCTTAAGTCTTTCATTTTTTAAACATAAGTACCTTTCTTCAGGGAAAATCGATTATTGTTTTTATTATTAGCCTTTTAGATGTGTTTTGACAAGAAGTTGGTGTAAGCTTTAGCACATTATTAATTTTTTAGGCATCTTTGAGTTGTAGTTTAGGTTCATTTATTATGCCTAGACCTAAATATGCCCCCAACACAACACACACAATGATTGTTACTAAAGTTTTAGTATTTTATATTGACATATTGTTTATGTTCACTTGATATAGTGTTTTCCATTTGCTAGTGTGTCTAATCATGTGCCCTAAACTATTTGTTTCAGGTCAGCGCCAAGTCTGAGGAAGTCAAGATCAAGTCTAATGGATCTGGCAAGGCAAAGGCATTCAAGAAGCCAGATACGATTGTGCCCTGTGCTCGCTGCAACAGCATGGAAACTAAGTTCTGCTACTTCAACAATTGCAACGAGAACCAGCCGAGGCACTTCTGCCGGGCCTGCAAAAAGTACTGGACTGTAGGAGGGGCCATGAGGGATGTCCCTGAAAGTTCTGGCAGGCGTTGGAACAAGCAGTCATCTAGCCATCGCAACGCCACCGAGCCTGCTAATGGAGATGTTCCTGACATACCACACCGTGGATCTCACACAGCCAAGCCACCAATGGCATATACTCAGTTCTCAACGGATGGTATTCGCGGGTTGGAAAACAGTGATACCAAGATCATGATCAGTCGTCTTCCATTGCTGCCACCAATGATGTCAGTCCCAAGAATTCGAGAACCTGATGTTCCCTTCCCTCAAGTGTCACCTTCATGGAGCTGCACTCCTGGAAGCACTGGCACTACTATGCCATCTCTTCCTGCAAGCAGGGTTGTTGGTCCATCAGGAAGAGATTCTTTGACACTGGGAAAGCATCCAAGGGAAGGTAATTCACAGGAAGATGAAAAGGGAGAAAAGACATTTTGGGTCCCTAAAGTGCTCAGAGCTGCTGACCCCGAGGACGCTGTAAAGAGTTCAATATGGGATTCTCTAGGTATCAAGCCTGACCAGAGACTCTTTTGGAAGTGCAAGTGCAAGTGTAGGCAGTCGAGGGTCTGAAGAGTGGCAAGGCACCAGAATCTCCACAGACCCTATAGGACAATAATGCAACAGCGTTTTTCTTTTCTATCAAATATTTAGGTTGATTTGAAGTTTTGAATTACTCATGAGGAGTGCTTATGTAAATAGCAGTGAATCCATGTCGGTTGACTTTTAGCTGGTACGGATTAAAGTTTTATGTTGAGGTCAGAGAACTATGTTCCTGAGCGTATCAGAAGAGAGAATCATCAATCACAACTCTATTCAATCCAACCTTCTGGACGGGTGTCTCCCTCCCCCTTCCCCTCGCGACCGCACTACCGCCGTTGGCGCATGGCGGCGGTGGCCCCTCCTCTCTCCCCCTCCCTTCCTCTAGTTCTCTCTCTCTCTCCCACCGGTCCTCACCACCGCCACCTCTGGTCGCCACTGCTGAACACCACTGCCACCACGGTCGGGCTTCGTCGCCGCAGGTCGTTGTGTCATCGGTTGGTAGCTCTTTGGAGCAGGTCGTTCTATTCGCTTGTCCCCTGCGATTACTGCGGTCGTCCTCGTCGCCACTGCCATTCGCTTGTGTGGGTTACGGTGTTGGGCACGGGTGTCATGAGCGAAAGCTCTACTTGGCTTGTGCTAGTGCTGGCAGCGGCTGCGTCTTTAGATGTAGCTTACCTGTCATTGCCCCCCCCCCCCCCCGGTCGTGTTCTCGCTGGAGGCGTCGTCTGGCTTTTTCCATGTACACCTTATGCTTTGTTGCACCGGTTGTCTTAGCGGCTAGTCGTGATCTCGGATGTCGGGCTGTTGTGTTGTCTTTGTAAGCGTGGTGGTGAGAGGTTTCTCGTCCACCTTTGACTTTGTTGTCGATGTTTCTTTTGCACCTTGAGGGTTCTCTTGAGGCTACGTCACTGTAATTCTTTCCTTCTTAATGAAATACTACGTACGTGTCAACGAAAAAAACAGAGAGAGGGGGGGGGGGAGGGAGAGAGGGGGAGAGAGAGAGAGAGAATCAACCGTTAGCTCATACATATTTCTGCTGGAGTTCAAAACTGTGCTCCATTTGTTAGCCACAGGTGATTACAATGCTTGAATATTTGGGCATTTTTCTTCTGCTTCCGGAGGAATGACAAACATAGGTGGTGTTTAGATGGAGAATTGAGAGGTTGAATTTGGGAGTTGAATGTCTCTTCGTAATCATTTCGTCACTGTAGCATTTTCGTTTGTATGTGTAAAAAATTGTCCAAAAATTGATTAATTAGGCTCAAAATGTTCGTCTCGCAGAGTACAACAAAACTGTGCAATTAGTTTTTGATTTCATCTACATTTAGTACTTCATGCATGTTATGACATTTTGATGTGACGGAGAATCTTCTTTTTGCATAGTGTATTTGGGAGTTGCTTTTTGGCAACTTTTATGAACTAAACGCGGCCATAGCTTTTATGTCTTTGTTCTCGACTTCAAGTCTTCAAACAATGAACATGCTAGCCTTGTAAAACAGCTATGTTTTTTTTGCCGGAAAAGAGAAATCTCACTACTTAAGAAACTCGGTACTCCGGCAGAAAACAGCTATGTTGATTTACTTCTGTATCAAATTTAGGATCCTGGGATCCCCTCCACTTTACTGTCTGCAGCTTCAAATCCAAAGTGGTAGCTACACTCAGGTAACAGCCAAAATAAACAAAGTTATAGTTGAATAACACCATAAATGGGCATACCAGCAGAGGAAGCTTTCAACATCATATATCCAAGCAGTCTTGCGTTCCACATTTACATTACTACTAAAGCACCCGTACACTTCACATTTACATTACTACCCTGCAATATCTCGCCACAAACGGTTGAAAAAAAATCAATGATTTCTATTTCCTTTTCTGTAAGTGTCAGGAACACATATACATACATACACATTGGAGGCTAAACCTAAACCTATCATCTGACAGCTAAATAAATCAGCTCGTATGCACACAAAAAGGGTAAAAGAGCAAACGTGAAAAAAAGAAGAAGAAAGAAACACTATAGTTTCCTTGCTATTGTCATGAAAATCCTTCCATTGGAATTTCTGAGCGGTTCACCTGATTTACATTCGTGAATTTTTCCATCTCTCGGGCAATTTGAATATCACTGGGCCTAAAATGTTCTGAGAAAGCCTTAATAACAAAATGTGGGACCATTGCTGTGACAACAATGATAAGCAGCAGTAACCAAAACAAACCAGTCCCCATTATATGAAAGATTGCCCTGAAATAATTGATTGAGGACAGTTAATATGCAAACTCATCATAGCATCTCAGAAGTAACAGCAAATGAACTTATTAGTTCCAAACTTAAAGAAAAGAACATCAGGGCTCTCATTTTACTAGCAGAATTACATTGCAAAAGATTGAAATGTTATGAGCAATAAGCAAAAAAAGCTCTGTATTTTTGTTAATTCAGATGATTTTCTACTTAGTACTTGCACATTTCAAAGAAGTGAACAGTCTCACATGTTTAGAATAATTTATTGGAGGGAAAGAACCTGAATACTTTCATAAATGTTTAAAAACAATAGCATAGCTATTTTGTGGAAGAAAAAATGATAAGAGGCCAAAGAGGAAGTACTCACCCATAACCTGGAAGAATCCATATAGAGTCTATCACAAAGAGGCAAATGGTGGTTGCTGCAATTGTGCCCCACACAAACGCATGTATTATCCAATTCCACCTAATGATGTCCATGGCCAATTGCATATTTACAACAATGACAGGTGCAAGTGCCCACAGATCTCCAAGACTTGACATATCTATTGTGCTTCGTCTATATGCAAAATACGGTAAGTAGAAAACAACCAAACTCTGCCAGAGCGCTTCAAGCATATTGAGCACAAACAAATTCACATTATACTTCTCATCCCTCTGGCCAGATCCATATAGCTTTGGATAAGCTAGCAGGGTTGACTTACTAAGATCCTTGTCAAGAATTCCGACAACAATTGTTGGAAGGGATGTATACAGCACAGTATACAGAAGACTGCTCCATTCAGTGATAGCAGTTGTCAGAGTGAATGCCGTATAAAGTACATACCTGGGAGCACACATGAAGCATTAGTCTTTAGCAAATGCCCGAGTAATTATAAGAAAAATAGTTAATGCAACAAATTTCAACCATCCAACTTAACATGGCCTGATATTATATTTGTATAATCCAAGGTAGAAAATGTCTACCAGATGTATAGAATAAATAAAGCATCTCCTTTTCTTTCCTACTTTTTTTTTCAGGTTCAAAAGGTAGTTATCCATATTAAGAAACCAAAATCTCTTACCAGAAAAGAACCAAGACGAATGTAGCATTCTTGTAAAAGTTGTAAAGGATCATATAGGACATCCTTTGATAATTCCAGTGACCGTGAACTAATAGAAGAGGAACCAAGAATCTAAACTGTCCCATAGCAAAATCTGATGCCATAACAGCTTGTCGTCCTTCTTGGCCACTGATGCCAACCCCAACATCAGCCATTTGAATCATTGAAACGTCATTTGCACCTGAATGCCATAAGTAAGGAAAATCATATGTCAGATTTACACATATTAGTTCCTGTAGAATAAAATGTCATAATAAAAGAAGCAAAGAGAGAATAATATACCATCACCAATTGCTAAGGTCATATCATCTGTTCTGTTCTTGATAAGGGCAACTATACCAGCCTTTTGTAATGGGGCCACTCGACAACATAAGACAACACTACATTCAGTTGCTAGTTTGAAAAGCTGCCGCAACCAATAGAAGGCAAATCATGCATCAATCATGACAGCTTAGTACTAAGAAAAATCAAAATGAAACCAGAACATTCATTGGTAGAACTATATCAAAATGATTACCTCTTCTTGCAACTCAGACTCCAGAATGTAAACAAGGCTGTTACCATCTACAATCAAAGCAATAGTTACACTAGAAGCTTCTGGTGCTAACACCGGACCCAGTCCCAGTGTACCAATTGATGAAGCAGCTCTAAGCTTCTTAATTGTGGCAAGTGCTTCCATGAGACTTCTCTGACATGACTCCTTTGAATTGTTATTTATAACAATTTGCGTCATGTCATTGGTCAACAGCTTACAGGAGTAACCAATGGAAATTGCTGTCTCCTGCTTATCTCCTGTTAGAATCCAAACCTTTATTTCTGCTTGCCGAAGAGATTCTATTGCTTCTGGGACCCCATCTTGAAGCTTATCTTCAATCCCAGTGGCCCCCAATATGTGGATATTGCACTCTATGTTTGCAGCAACAGATCGGAGTAAGTTTCCTCTTCCAAGTACTGCTGTGCTGGCATTGTCATAAGCCAATTGCCACTCCTCAAACTCAGACTCACTCAATCCACGCATACCAATGACAAGAGTTCTTAGCCCAAATGATGAATACTTGTGGAGATGTGCCTCTGTAGCACGAACAATGTCCAGCTCTGATGATTTGTTTGTAATTCCAAATATTGAACTGTCTGCACCTTTCACATACAGCTTAATAGTCCTATCAGGGCAGCCAACTATGACAGACATTCTCTTACGATCACTATCAAACTCATGAAGGCCTAATATATCAAACCTGCACATTCCGTACCAGCAGAACACATCAGTATTGTAAGCCAATAATGTTATTAAATTACTGAAATGTTTTCTGACATGCACAAGCAAATGATGCACTGGAACTCTGGAATGGGAAATAAAGGAGCCAAAATAGTCCTTCCAAAGAAGAAAGAGAATTCGTAACACAAAACAATAGCTAGACATAATAGATGAGCACTTACACATCATGAAAGATAAAGAAAAGTTTAAGGGGGGCATAATTGACAAAACTCCTTAAGTGCCTGTCAGTAAACTTGCACATGTCTGTCAAACTACCAAGCACAGCTCCTCTTCAAACATTCACGGAAGGATAAATGATCGGAAAACTAGATAGCTCTAATTGTAACCAAGGTTTTAAATCTCCCGCTATAGCCTCGCTATAGCCCGCTATAGCCTTTTGAGACCGAAAACCGCTATTTGAAATCATGTACTACCTCCGTTCCAAATTACTATTCGTTGTTGACTTTTTTCCATGATCTTTGACCATTCGTCTTATTCAAAAAATGTGTCCGAATATACAAACCAATAAGTTATATTTAAAGTATATACGATGATAAAGCAAGTCATATACAAAATAACTGATACTTGTGAAATTTTTTGAATAAGACAATAGTCAAATGTTAAGCGAAAAAGTCAACAACGAATAGTAATTTGGAACGGAGGTAGTACAATTTAGCCGCTAAAAACCGCTATAGCCTCATTTAGCCCGCTATTAGCTTTTTTTGACCCCAACCACTAAACCCCTTAGCCCACTATTTAAAACCATGATTGTAACCAGTAAAATTAGAATTAGGTTAACAACCTGAAAACTCTCTAGAAGTTCATGTGCCCTATACTTTCCAAACAGAATTTTCGTACTACAATTCAATGACGCAAACAAGACGTACTAGAATTCAACAAAGCAAACAGGACCACTTACTAAAGTTTAAATTTATAAGTTTCTCCTGACAGCTAATTCAACTATTGCTCTGGCACATCTATCCTGGAGTTCATGTAACTACACTCAAAACTCAGAAGTTAGATGATTCAAGTGTCACTATGGACCTAGGACCAAGAGATAAAAGATAATAGAAGGGAAAAACATAGTTACCATAATTATTGAATCGTTGTATTAATGTAATTAGCAATACAACTTCAACAATCAGAGAAGACAACATATATGCAGACATATTACAAAGACAAAACTCAAAATTAGCATACAGGTCACCAAACAGCAATACTGAAAAAAAAATGATGAACTTCAAATTAGAGAGCAAAAGGTATAAAAAACTTGAGCTAGTTTTCTGCATTGTTTTCTAGAAGATCCTGGATCAGGTAGCATCCTTAACTATTAATCACATATTTACATTAGGCAATTTGCAACTCGAGAATAATTATCCGTCGCTAAACGTTACTGAAAACATGTTAATGTAGTATTCCAATGTAGCATGTTTATGAAGCCAATAGCTAGAAATATGTTACCTCTGCCTGTCACCAAGGACATCAATCACTATGTAACCGGATGTTCTCTCAACAAGGACGATACCATAAGATGCAGCCGCATATGCTAGTGCTTGCTCATCAGGGGACTCACCCTGATAGTCAATCAACTTTTGTTTATAATCTCTAGTTTCATGGACAAGTGGCACAATGGTATTACAGGCAGCAAGAGCAAGGAAGAATTCAAGAGCAAGCTTTGCTTTATCATTTTTACCACTATCCCTCAGTAGCTTCACAAGCCGAGGGTCAGTTTTAACTGCCATCTTTGGTGTCCACAGATGATCACCGACTGTCCAAAACCAGCAAAAGAAATGCCTTATTAGGGAATGACAACAAAAAAACAAGTATGGTACATTGAATCCATTGAAGCCACCATACCTACAACTGAGTATCCATCTGTATCTTTACCAGAGCTGTAATCAACTCCGCGGATCGATGCACACTGAAACACCATCTTGTTCTCTGTCAGTGTCCCTGTCTTGTCAGAGAATACATACCTGATCTGCCCTAAATCCTCATTTATATTCAAAGCCCTGCACTGGAATTTTGACCTTGATGACTCATCATACAGGTCCTTATCAGCACCCATGAAATATGCCTGTCCAAGCCGTACCAATTCCATTGATATATACAATGAGATTGGAATGATGACCTGATACACTATCACTGCCATGAGGAATGTAATGAATATCTGCATCCCAACACCATAGTAATTGTAGTTTTTCCCAGTCGTGTAATCCTTCTCCCTGAAAAATTGGGTGAACTCCAGCTCCCCTCGGTGATTCAGCAGCCAAATCCCAGCAAGAACAGATGCAGTTGTGCACATTCCAATAAGCATAATGGACAATATGACAGTCTCCCGATTTAACTGTGTTTCCAAGCGACTCCGCTTCGATGGTGCCCCTGAGCTATTTAGCATGACCTTGGTCTCCTTCCCGGCATATACCACAACCCCTATTGCCCATGCGGTGTTCTTGAGTTCACAACCACGAAGCACAATGTTGGACGGTCCGAGTGATACACGCTTCCCATCAATCTCCAAATTCGCCTGGAATCCATAGATGTTCCTGTTTGGCCGCTCGCAATGCAGGATGCCGCCTACACCGCCATTCTGGGAGAACCTCACCTGCGTCTCCTGCTTGGCATACCTCGTCTTGAGATTGGTCTCCCCGTCGAGATTCACCGTCTGAACATGGGCGACGCCAGTGGGGTCGCTGGTGGCGAGCATCACCATGTCGGCCGGGAGCGTCTCGTTGGACGCCAAGCGCACCACATCCCCGACGCGTATGTGTTTCCATCTCTTCGGCTGGAAATCGCCCGCGGTGCCCGGCGAGAGCACGGACGCGAGGCGGTTGTTCTCCTGGCGGTCCGAACGGTGGCGGCGGAAGTCCTCGTATGCATCCTTGACGGCGGTGACGAAGAGAACGAAGGCGAGCGGGAGCACCGACGCGCCGCGGCCGAAGACGGCAACCTGGGGCAGCTGGTTGAGCACGGTGATGGCGAGGAAGTAGACGTACGACAGCCGGCGGAACTGCTCGAACAGGTTTCGCGGCAGGAAAGTGAACACCGAATACTTGGCCGTCCGGATGGCGTTTCCCGCGAACTCCGACGAGGGCTCCCCGACCACAACCGCGCGGGGCTCGCCGTCCCCGACCTCCCGCTCCCGCTGCGACGACGCGGACGGGTCGTCGGCGGGGTCGTCGCCGCGCCCGGAGGGGCGGAATGGGTCGGGGACCTCGACGGAGAAGGCGAGCCGGTCCGCGCGGAGGGGAGGCTCCGGCTGCGCCGGCGGGAGCAGCGACGCCGCTGGGGGGTGCGGTGAGGGGGCGTCGTCGGGGGTGGAGGCGCCCGCGGTGGTGGCGATGAGGAGCGGGCGTTCGGACGCCATGGTTGGGTGGAGGTGCCGGGCTAGTGCGCCGGCGGCATCGTCGGCGGCGGATTTGGGCGCGCGCCGGCGAGGTCAAAGGCCGAGGTGGGGAGCACAAGACTTTTTGGGAGTCGAGAGTTTTCTTCTGTTGGGGGCAGGGTTGCAGGCTTGCAGACAGGAATGCTCTGGACTTGGAGGGGGGTAGTAGTGGGATTTTTCAGAAACAGAAGGAAGCTGATGGATAATTTTCAAAGGGTTTTTGAGGGTTTGCTTTTGGTTCTTAAAAATTGTTGAATATACTTTTTCAAAGAAAAAAATTGATGAATATACTTTTTCAAAGAAAAATTGTTGAATACGGTTTTGTAAAGTATTGATATGTTTAAAATTGTCTAAATGCTGGCATTGTTGCCAAGAATAAATGAAACAGGTTTAAAATGGATTTGGTGGATTATGAAAGTGTTTCTTTTCTTAGAACTTGTTGAATTTCGTTTTGAACACTATTTGGAGGCGTTACTTAACGGTTTATAGAATTATCCTTATTTTTACTTATAGATGCATTAGTTAAATAGCCAACATAAGTAGATGTGGCATATAAATGGATTTTATTGCAGATTGAATGTATTGGGGTTTTGTTTATAATAATCTATCTATCAATACGTAATACTAGGTTTCTAGAGGTTTGGAGTGAATCTATTGACTTTTCCATGAAATTCATCCCCTTTTGTATCCCATACATGATTTAAGTTTTCTTTGATCGGCATACATGATGTAAGGTTGATGTTACAATAGCCAAGACAAATGCTTTGCAACTCAGACCTCAAAAGCAGCAAGTAATATTATATATTCTACATAAAGAAATAAATATCCAAAATATGAACTGAATATATCTGTAGAGTTGAATTACAATGTATATTTGTAACTCGATCTTATATCATTAGAACAAGTGTAGATTTTGATCGTCATATGTTGTATTGTCTTCCAATCACAAAACTGTAACTTTATAATATCCAATCAAATTTACAAAATTTTAACACTGAACAATTAATTGAACATTTATTGCAATCCATACTTTTCTTTCTTAGACTCGTAGGAGAGTGGCATGAAATTGCATTAGAGACAGAAAAGAAAAAACACTTGCGAGGTCTACCTGACAATAGTTCCCAATCTGACCCTAGTGTCAGTTGGTCGCTTGCGATTGGATTCCGGCAGTGCGAAGAAAATCGAACAAAATTGAGTTGGTGGCTCGATCGGACGGACGACGGCACTACCAAATGTAGCAGCAGAGAATATCCAACAGCGCTGGGAGGATCTTTTCCTGTGTCTTGCAAGTTGCAACGACCTGCAAGAAGCCTTGAAAAAGAAAGAAGCTCCATGGGCTGCCTGGCCTGGATCTGACCATCTGCTTCGAATGTTTCGGCTCGTAGGTGATTATTATTCTAATATTCTTAACTTGCTGCTACCTGCTTGTCATCGCCTCTAGAGAGCTTGTTGTGCACGAACATCTTTTCCTTAAAAAAAATTTGAGCAATCGCTATCAACGTTTACCGAGTGCACATATGGATTTGAGTAGCATTATGTTTTTATTTTAAAGAATTGAGTCCCTTGACCCGTTGCTCCGTGGATACATTTTTCTTTCCAAACTGACGTTATCATCCAGTGATCCTTTCAGGCTTTGAGTAATGTGACTAATGTCCTTGTCTTTTGGCGACGAAGTTGATTAATAATCGTTGTGATGGACGAGAGCAGGTGCTAGGTCCTCTCAAATTTGTTGACCTCATTGTTTTCTCAAAGCTTGGCTCCCCTGGTGAGCAACACATACATCATCCGATGTCTGATGCATGCAATCCTTCTCTGCATCTTGTTTAAGGTGAAAAGAAAGCACTAGCACGACTATTGCTAGCTTTATAAATCTTGCATTTTGGGCTGTTTTCTACGATACACCGTAACCCTTTTCTTTTCTTTTTTTTTTTGAGCAAGACGAATAGACGATACAGTACACTGTAACTGTATTGTGCGCCTTCATGGACGAGAGATACTGGGCCGGGCTGAATTCGACCGACCCCGGGCCCCGCCTCAGTAGCTGGGGCCGGGCCGCTTTCATCCGCTTCGCACTCCAACTTCACTCGCTTTCGTCCCTTTCCTCTTTCCCATCCTTTGGGTCCTCTCCCTCGCTCGCTTCACGCAGATCTCCCACCCCCACCCTCACGGCCGCGCGTTGCCCGGGGGAGTAAGGCTCGTCGCGGCTCGCATCCCGGCGGCGCTGGCGCGGAGCTGACTGGGCCGACCCGAGGGATGGACGGCGGCGGCAGCGGCGGCGGCTTCGGGCTGGGCGGGATGCGGTGGACCGCGGAGGAGGCGTCCACGATCGGGGGCATCGCCACGGTGTCGCTGCTGCACTCCTTCATCCCCACGCACTGGCTCCCCTTCTCCATCGGCGCGCGCGCGCAGCGATGGCCGCTCTCCCGCACCCTCCTCGTCAGTGAGTGCCCCCTCCCTCCCTCCCTCTCTGGTCCCGTGCTTCGTTTTTTCCCCACTTGCTGCGATTGCCGCTCGTTACTGTTCACGCCACTAGATCTGGGACCTAATTTAATGAAGGGTGAGTGAAGGCGCGCGTCCAGATGATCGTGCAAGAGTGCTCTGTTAGGGTTTTACGCAGGCTGGGCTGCTGTCGGCGGTTGGTTGCGTTCGGTTGTTCATGTTGCATAATTGCATAAACAAATGGTGGCACTGTGGCAGTTGCAGTGCCATGGTAGTGTGAGTGTGGTGGTGCCGGGGTTACTGCCTAATTCGTATGACATGCTGAGTGCTGCCTGAACATCCGACTGATATTGCCTGGGCAGTGGCAGCATACTCAGGTGCTCCGCGCTCTCACAGTGTGATTGTCTGGGTGAATTTGTGGTGTCAGGTGACTGGGCGCCTGGGCGGTACTTGCATTGGTGAAAGCCAGCTGCTCGTGTGCCTGTGTTATCTTCCTTCTTGGATGGATCATCGGAATTTGCTAGTGAGAGTGTTGCCATGTCTTCTCCCGAGGTGGTGTGCTGTTTTCATATTTACGCCCATGAGAAGTATAAACAAATGCAGCTTGATGTTTCTCAGATTGACTCTAGACTGTTTGATACTGGCAGTAGATGGTTACTGAGGTGGTTACTGCCTTACTGGGCATTCTTAGTAATGTGTAATGTCTTGTGAATATGTGATAACGAGTTTGGGCAAACAAGTTACAACTTTGTTTAGTTAGAGCAGTAGCCAGTACATGACTAAACTAGTTGATTCTCATAGCAACTTTTCTAAGGAATCTGTAGTTGTGATTTAATCTTCAATGTACTAGTTGTTCCATATTCATTGTGATTTTTATGGAGTTATGCACTAAAATATGAAGTTATGATTTAGACTCAGTATCTATGTTTCTCCGTTTTTACTACTCCCTCCGTTCCAATTTATTAGTCGTTTTGGCAT
This sequence comes from Echinochloa crus-galli, assembly GCA_900205405.1. NCBI lineage: Eukaryota > Viridiplantae > Streptophyta > Magnoliopsida > Poales > Poaceae > Echinochloa > Echinochloa crus-galli. The sequence continues at coordinate 357,002 of OAMR01000409.1, forward strand.
TTCAAGATTCATAGTTAGTAGTATGTATCTAGACATAAGTATATATGTAGATACATACTATTATCTATGAATCTAGATTTGCCAAAACGACTTATAATTTGGAACGGAGGGAGTACAACATTGTATCCCTGTAAGTATTTGTATTTTGTATGTTAGTGATGAGTACAGTATTACCTTACAAGCAACACCATTCTTTCCTATTTTCGTACTAAGAAAAGGTCACCAACTTCTGCAGCTGCATTTGGAGGTGTTCTTCATGTTGTTTCTACGGCTCTTCTCGGGATAACTGCAGTTACTATGGCAAACACTATAGCTGGCGAAGAAACTGTGCATAAACTTGCCTCGCTGTTGCTGATTTTTCTTGGAGGAAGTTATATACTGTTGTTTGCCTTAGGAAAAGGTGGTCATAGCCATGCTCATAACCATCCAATGGAAAAGATGGCAGTCGCTGGTCTCGTCCTTGTACCAGCATTATCACCCTGCGCAACAACCCTTCCAGTTTTTCTCGCTGTTGGCAACTCTTCCTCAATGATGATTCTTGCAATCATTGTGCTCCTCTTCAGGTCTTCACCCTCTCCCACTCCGCTCTTTTAGTTATTTAACTTGTTGGTACTCACAATTAAAATGCTACCTTCATGTTCTTTTGTTTTGTTTCTTATCGCTCTAGAATAGAAAGGGGGAAATGTCAACTATGGCAAGTTGTTTTTCCTTCTACTAAATTAGTGGGGGCAAAAAGGTGGTACTGAGATTACCTATCATTCTGGCTTCTAAGAAGTTGCTTAGCCACAGAATTCCCTCTTTGACCCAACACTTGGAACTTCAAGCATGCTGAGACAAAAAGTAACAAAGTCAAGCAGATCAATGTACTGATGTTTGCTAAGTATAAAGTCGTAATCTTGTTTCTTCCAGTTTGTAAGATTTTTCCTTCTGTGATATTTCTATTGCTTCTTTATTCATATTTTATTTGTAGCACACACAACACAATGGTAACCAATCTTGACTCAAGGGTCTAGACTATGACCTCATTATTAACATGTTAAAATGAACGGTACTGGTAGCTTTGTTAGTGCGTTACTCACATCATGGTGACTCATTTTGGCTGTAGATTAATTCACACTTGTGCACATATAGTTTTCAATGGAAACTGATGGCACATAACTTTAGAGGGACAACTAGTGTTAGGCTTCATCAAGTTCCTTATTTCCTTTAAATTTTCTTCTAGGTGATTTTATTTAAATGTGACAAGCACATGAAGTATCTACAAGATGCTTCATATAAAATATCTTCCTTCCAATTTATCATTTCCAGTTCAGTCGACTATTTGACTTACATTTAGTGTCTGCCTGCAGCACCATCACTGTGATGACCTCCCTGGTGGCCCTCTCGTTCTATGGTGCTAGCCAAATCAAGTTCCATTGGGTCGAGCGCTATGATAAGATCCTGGTCGGCACAGTCCTGTGCCTCGTCGGAATTTTAACATATGTATTCCATCATCACGACGGTGATGAGCACTCTCTTCATGAGCATGTGCACCGGAAACTCGTGTCTCCATAGATGACAGTAGATAGCGAATGAAGTTTCATGTGTTTGTGTCAAAAATTCCTGTATGCTGTATACGATCTGATTATCGGCCTACACGAGTTCATCTGCCTTTGTGATTTCTCTGGGAATTCGTATCATCTGATCAAGTGAATATATTGTGGAGACTGTATGAAGTTTGCTGTACCCTTGTGCTGATATACTTTACAGACTACAAAATGGCTCATTTATTCAATTCGTTGGCAAGCGATTCTACTCAGGCCTAATTAGGCCTTGGTGAAATTTTTCTGTTACTTTTGGATATGAACTGATTTATTTGTAGAGAAAATATATTTTCTTTGTTATCGCGCTGAAAAAAAGAAGCTTGTTTTCCTTTTTTTTGACAAAGCCGATATCCGAATAGTCGGCCCAAGACGATGGGCATTGGCCCAAATTTAACCCAGGAACTACAAAGGGCCGGGCTGGGCCCTGGAAGAACGCGCGGCAGCAGAGCGGCCACGCCGCCGCCGCCGTCGCCGATCCCTTTCGTCTCCTGGCCACCGCCCTCCTTCGGCTTTCCTCCCGCGAACCACCGACCGAATCCGATCGCCTTCGAGCTCCAGGCGGGCGATGGGCGACCACTACCAGACGCTGGGGCTCCGGCGCGACGCCACCAAGGCCGAGGTCAAGGCCGCCTTCCGCCGCAGCGCGCTCCGGGACCACCCCGACCGCCACGCCGGCTCCACCGACGCGGCCGCCAGCGCCGACGCCGCGCGCCGGTTCCGCCAGGCGTCCGACGCGTACCACGTCCTCTCCGACGACCGACGCCGCGCCGAGTACGACCTCCGCCTTCGCGGCTCCGCATCCTCCTACGCGCGCACCTCCTCCTCCGGTTGGGCCTCCTCCTCGTCGGCTTCCTACGGCTACGGCTACGGCTACGGGCATGGCCATGGCGGCGGTTCGTGGGGCCGGACGCCTCCGGGATCAGGCGCCGGCGCGTCGGCGGGATCAATTGATTGGGAATTCTTGCTGAAGGCGGTCACTCGGCGAGGGTTCCTTATCAATCTGGGGTTCGCCAGGTGAGTCAAATAGGCTTTGAAAGTTTTCGTTTGTTCAGTTCGCTATCAATAGCGCCGTGCAAAAGGGGAATTCGGAAATGCCGGCAAGCTAGTACGGAGTATGTAGCTTTGCTTGCTTAGTTGCTCTGTTCTTTCGATAAGTGCCATCTATTGGTGATTACTAGCCAAAGGTGAGATCAGTGCTTGAACCAAGGACATTGGAATGGAGCCAAATGTGCAAATGAGGCTTACTACGGTTGCACATCTGTTATATTGTTGTGGGTTTATGGAAAGAAGGCAGCATGCTTGTTTTAGTTGGTGTTTAGTCAGTGAGATTCAGAGTTCAATCAGTTTCATAAGAGAAGCGGATAATGAATGTCACACATATGGTTGGCAGTTCCAGCAAACACATGCTTGGTTTTGCAAACTAGTGTTCACGTGTTGTTCAATGTGGCCTTTTTTTCAGTCTACGAAGTATTGTGGTTTTGGTGATCTTTCAGTATTTGCAATACAATAGCTGTTAGAGTAAGTGTCTCATTGAAAACTCTGTACTGCAGTGTATTGCTATCTGGAGCAGCTTTTCTGGATGGGAGTATTCTAGAAATTTGGAAAATGAATAACTCCGGGGTAAGTGATCTTCAATGTATTCTTCATTCTTTTTTGCACTGTTCACATAATCACATCGATTCTCTTTGTATGATCAATCAAACCCCTATTATTCAGAATAAATTATATTTACAGCCAGTTATTGTAAACTGTTGCATGAACTTTTAAATTGGGTAGCTGATTTGTATTGCTGTTCTCTTGTCCTTGTGGGGTTTTGCCAATGGGTGATAAGCAAGCAATTAGCTTTTTGATTGGTTTAATGATAAAAGGACCCAATGGGTGAAACGAATTATGGAGGGAGGTGACTAGAAGGAAGTGATTGACTTCACTCCCTGCTGTTGCCATTGTTGTATTGCTCCACAATCGTGAAGCCAAGTGTGTTAAATAAGCACACCATACAGAAAACTGGATGACTTATGACTTGGTCACAGAGATGTTCTATTTTTTTCTTTTCATGACAGGTTGGTTAGTAATATCAATGTAATATTTTACAGTGCCTTGAATTTGGATTCAGTCACCTCACATTTTGAGTCCAACTTCTAAGAAAATTCAAAATGTGACAGCAGATGACTAAACCCATCAGCAGAATAGTGTCAATTTTTTTTTTACTATAGCAAGATCATTCTATTGATATGATAGAATTGGATCTATACAATGTGGTGGCATGTTAATTGTGCACCCGTGATGTCATTTACATAATCTTTTGCATGGTTGGAAGTAAAATGGTTCGATATTTTGTAACTATACTGATAGGCTTTTAGCTTGGAACATCAATTTTCTCATGGTAATACTAGTATAACTTAGCAGTCATTTTCTCTTTTTTGCATACAATGAGTGGTGGACTTTGGGCAAAGCCTGCACAAGGCCTTAATAGCTTGAAACTCGACAGAACTTATAGAAATCGTCAAAATACTGTAAATTGTGTTGCACATATGGTTGTAGTGGCTAGCATGTGCCCCTATTGGTAAATATTGAAAATTACTACATCCTGCTATAGATAAAGCATTTGTACTGACAACTGACCCCCTCAATCATCACTGTGCTGGTATTTTTGCTGCGCAGAAATCATTTGAGGATGCGATGGAGTCGATTGAGAAGGTTAAAGGAGATAGGTAGCAGCCTCTCAGTGCCCCATCGATTCTCGGTACAGAAGTACGGAGTAGTGGAGTACATATACTGACATGCGAACCTGATCTGCATATTGCTGTCCAGATCCTGATGTTCCTCTGCAATACGTATAGTTCTGAATATGTCTTTACCATGAAAGTTGTGCTTGATCCATGTAAAAACCTCGTGGGATCTGCATTCACCCTTCATTCCTCCATGGAACTGTACTTGTACTACGTAGGTTCTTCCATGGAAACTGTACTTGTACTACGTAGGTTCTTGCATAGCGGAAGACCTGGCTACACCGTGTTTGTTTTGTTGACGAGAAGAAGTGATTATGTTGAATAAATGATTGTAATTCACGTACGCTTTGAAGAAGGCTATATGGACTTTGCAGTTTTACTATTGTTCATAGCAAAATGGGAATAACAATCTAGTTAAGATGTACGTTTTAGTATGTTTCCGTTCAGAACCCTGACATAGTACTAGTTGTAATTTGTACCTGACAGAAGGATAATACACCGTATGTGCCTGCTACAAGCTCCAAGCTGGTTTTCGTAGGTGTAACAAAGGTTCCTGCGCTCACGCGGACGCTGGCGCGCGCGCCAGGAGCTTTTGCCAGGTGGTTAGCGAATTGATATTTGTGCTTAAAGACGCAGGGCAGTGCCCATCAGTCTGGCTGATTTACGCGTCGCGGCAACGGTTTTTTTGCTAGCCTGATGGCTCGCCGATTGCTGACGCTGCGTTCACACCTCGCCCCTGGTGCGGCCCACCTTGGATGCGTTCACACACAACCCACTGTGCTGTGGACCACCAGTCAATGCCTCTCTCCCTAGTGCATGCCTGCATGGCATCGGATCGCCCTGCTTCGAAAAGGTGCCTCTGAAACCATGGACTGCGACATGACATGCAACTCCTCCTCGTTCCTGAAAACCATTCACATTCGAGGATTTCTCGTTTTGCCGATTCATGCCAAATTCCTCCCATTCCTTTCCCCAACAAGGCGCCATTAGATTCGATAAGAGAATGACTGCATCATCTCTCTTTAAGCAACTAGAAGGAATTGAACCATGGCGACAGTGTCATGCATCAGCAGAACCATAGCTCGACTAGCCTAGGAGTAACACTACTTGCTTTACAAAAACTACATGGATTGCTAGTACATCATGGGCATCATCGAGGCATCGGCTCATCAACCGCCAGCCGTCCGATCTCACATCGGACGGACCCAAAAAAATGCCTCTATAACAGATTACCAACAAGCTAGAAAAGAGCAAAATAGCTCCTGCTACGGCAGCAAAAAGGAACCACCTTTCTACCTCTTCAATCCGTCATCAGATGAATCCTTCCCAGCTCTCCAGGGTCGGGAAGCCGATCATGGCGTCCAGCTCCAGCTGCAGCAGCGCTGAGGAGTCATCGTCGTTCCCTGCCGCCGCGACGGCGGCGGCGGCGGCCGCGGGGTCCGTCGCGGTCGACGCGGACCCGCTCGAACGCTTGTAGTCTTCCGGCGCCGGCGCCGCCGCGGCGGGGTCGAGGAGGAACGCCGACGTGTCCAGCGTCGGGAGAACGAGCGCCGGCGCAGGCGCGGGCGTCAAGCTGGGCGCGGCGGCGGCGGCGAAGGCATCCGAGGCAGCGGGGAAGGAGGAGGAGGGCCCGGGGGTGGGGAGGCCGGTGATCTCCTGCACCATGCGGCGGAAGTTGGCCGGGTCGGCGGTGATGTAGGTGGTCTGCGCGCGCCGCGACGGCCGCGGCTTGCGCTTGCTGACGCGTCCGCCCTTAGCCCCCGCCAGGGTCCGGGCCGGCGGCGGGCGAGCAGCAGGCCTGGAAGCCGGCGCCGGCGCGTCGTGGCCGCTGGACATGAGCTCCGAGGCGGAGGAGGTCGAGGACGACGGGGTGGACGGGGAGGCGAAGGACGAGGCTTTGGCGGCGGAGTAGGCGTGGGCGGGCGCCATGGATGCCCGGAGCGCGGAGGTGAGCGCCTCGTTCTCGAAGGCGGCGGGGGACGAGTAGTAGGCAGCAGGCCTGGACACCGGCGCCGGCGCGTCGTGGCCGCTGGACATGAGCTCCGAGGCGGAGGAGGTCGAGGAGGACGGGGTGGACGGGGAGGCAAAGGATGACGCTTTGGCGGCGGCGGCGGAGTAGGCGTGGGCGGGCGCCATGGATGCCCGGAGCGCGGAGGTGAGCGCCTCGTTCTCGAAGGCGGCGGCGGCGGCGGCGGGGGACGAGTAGTAGTGGCTGGCGGCAGCGTGGGCCGCGTGTGTCGGGGCCGGCGTCGGGAGGTGGGCCCAGGTGGGATCGAGGCCGGCGAAGCGGTTTGCCATGGCTAGCTGCTGGGAGGAGGGGTGGTCGAGCTCGATCGCGGGATGGATTTGGGCGAGGCGACGGAGTGGGTGGGGAAGGTGGGAGGGGCAAGCGTGAGACGGCGGTGGGATTTATAGGAGAGTTTCGGACGGCAGCCCCAAATGGTGGGCGTACCATGGGTTGTGTACGCAGTACACTTCCCAGCGCCATCCCTTCTGTAGGTAGATTGAGGATAATTAACGGACACTGAGCTGTTGTGCATTGGGATTTTATACTGTATTGTATGCATGAGAATTTGATTTGAAATTCGTATTTTCACTCATTATCCTTTACTTGATAAAAGAGTGGGATATCATTACTGCCGAGATTTTAGAACACGGTACCAAATAGATCACCAAATAGACCGCTTAACAATTGTGGCATAAAAGAGGCGTACAATGTGTGTGTTGGACATGGGTTAAACTTAGCATGTCTTACAATACGACTACACATGGTTCTTCAACACCATACAAACCAGAATAAGTCATATTCGTTCGTATACCAAAATTTGATATGTTCCCTCTAATGCACAGAAACAGCAATAGCCATAATGATATACTCCGTATGAGCTCATATGCAAGCTCTTGCAGGCAGCCCGGGCAGCGGAGAGCAAGGCGTGGCTGGCAGGGTGCGCGTGGCGATTGCTGTGGGAGTGAGAGATAGAGATGGAGATGGAGACGGTGGAGTGGGGCCTACGGAAACCGCGTCGCGGCGGTGTGGAGGCCCGCGCAGCCGCGGCCGCCTGCCTCCCTGGCCACCCCATCCCGTGCGGCACCATGCCGGCGGTCGGCTGCTGCTGCCGTGGCCGCGGCCGTTGCGGTGTGGGCCCCTGGTATCCTTCTGGCTGCTGGCTGGGCCCGTGCTCATCGTCAGCTCCTGTTCGGAAAGGCTCCCCGCCGCCTTCGCCTTTTTTTTCCCCGTGCGTCACCGCAGATGGCTTGCACAGAAAGCCTCGTCGTCCACCTCGGTCCACTCCCGTCTCGGTCGACGTGTACAGTTGGGTTTGAGTCAGACTCCTTGCTGCCCAAGCCAAGCACGGGTCTCCATGAGTCCACTCCTCCATGGACCATGGCCAAGGCTTACAGCCTACTGCTAGCGCTGGTACAATGTACGGAAATACGGACGTATGTAGTCTGTACTGCTCGGTTAGATTCTTTCGTACCCTATATAAAAGAAAAGATGCATTTTGAGGTGAAAAAAGAGCAATGTGTGAACACGCGTAGACTTTTTATCCACGGGCGTATTTCCGTCAAGATCAGTAGAGAACATTATCCAGCTAGCGCTTTTTTGAAAGAACTGCAGGCAAAAAAGAGACGAGGTTATTTTGTTGTGGCTACTAGAAGCCTGGAAGGAGCGAGGTGTGAACGCGATTTTCGGCGATCCACGCACTCGGTCGGAATCAGACGTAGCACGCCCGTCGTTTTGCGGCGTCGGGAGAACGAGCGCCGGCGCAGGCGCGGGCGTCAAGCTGGGCGCGGCGGCGGCGGCGAAGGCATCCGAGGCAGCGGGGAAGGAGGAGGAGGGCCCGGGGGTGGGGAGGCCGGTGATCTCCTGCACCATGCGGCGGAAGTTGGCCGGGTCGGCGGTGATGTAGGTGGTCTGCGCGCGCCGCGACGGCCGCGGCTTGCGCTTGCTGACGCGTCCGCCCTTAGCCCCCGCCAGGGTCCGGGCCGGCGGCGGGCGAGCAGCAGGCCTGGAAGCCGGCGCCGGCGCGTCGTGGCCGCTGGACATGAGCTCCGAGGCGGAGGAGGTCGAGGACGACGGGGTGGACGGGGAGGCGAAGGACGAGGCTTTGGCGGCGGAGTAGGCGTGGGCGGGCGCCATGGATGCCCGGAGCGCGGAGGTGAGCGCCTCGTTCTCGAAGGCGGCGGGGGACGAGTAGTAGTGGCTGGCGGCGGCGTGGGCCGCGTGTGTCGGGGCCGGCGTCGGGAGGTGGGCCCAGGTGGGATCGAGGCCGGCGAAGCGGTTTGCCATGGCTGCTGGGAGGAGACGGGAGAGGGGTGGTCGAGCTCGATGGCGGGATGGATTTGGGCGAGGTGAGGGAGAGCGGGTGGGGAAGGTGGGAGAGGCAAGTGTGAGACGGCGGTGGGATTTATAGGAGAGTTTGGGACGGCAGCCAGAAATGGTGGGCGTACCATGGGTTGTGTACACGGTACACTGCCCAGCGCCATCCCTTCTGTAGGTACATAGAGGAGAATTAATGGACACTGAGCTGTTGTGCATTGAGAATTTGATTTGAAATTCATATTTTCACTTATTATATGTTACTTGATAAAAGAGTGGGATATCATTACTGCCGAGATTTTAGAACATGGCACCAAATAGACCGTTCAACAAATTGTGGCATAAAAGAGGCGCACAATGTGTGTACTGGACATGGGTTAAATTTAGCATGTCTTACAATACGACTACACATGGTTCTTCAACATCATACAAACCAGAATAAGTCATATTTGTTCATATACCAAATTTTGATATGTTCCCCTAATGCACAGCAATAGCCATAATGATATACGAGCTCATATATGCAAGCTTTTGCAGGGCAGCCTGGGCAGCGGAGAGCAAGGCGTGGCTGGCAGGGTGCGCGTGGCGATTGCTGTGGGAGTGAGAGATAGAGATGGAGATGGAGACGGTGGAGTGGGGCCTACGGAAACCGCGTCGCGGCGGTGTGGATGTGGAGGCCCGCGCAGCCGCGGTGGCCGCCTGCCTCCCTGGCCATCCCATCCCGTGCGGCACCATGCCGGCGGTCGGCTGCCGCGGCCGTTGCGGTGTGGGCCCCAGGTATCCTTCTGGCTGCTGGCTGGGCCCGTGCTCATCGTCATCTCCTGTTCGGAAAGGCTCCCCGCCGCATTCGCCTTTTTTCCCCCGTGCGTCACCGCAGCTGGCTTGCACAGAAAGCCTCGTCGTCCACCTCGGTCCACTCCCGTCTCGGTCGACGTGTACAGTTGGGTTTGAGTCAGACTCCTTGCTGCCCAAGCCAAGCACGAGTCTCCATGAGTCCACTCCTCCGTGGACCATGGCCAAGGCTTACTGCTAGCGCTGGTACAATGTACGGACGTACTCCGTATGTAGTCTGTACTGCTCGGTTAGATTCTTTTGTACTCCTAAAGATGCCTTTTGAGGTGAAAAAAGAGCAATGTGTGAACACGCGTAGACTTTTTATCCACGGGCGTATTTCTGTCGAGATCAGTAGAGAAAATTATCTAGATAGCGATTTTGAAAGAACTGCAGGCAAAAAAGAGACGAGCTTACTGTATTTTTTTTGAAAGGAAACTGTATTTTGTTGTGGCTACTAGAAGTCTGGAAGCAGCGAGGTGTGAACGCGATTTTCGGCGATCCACGCACTCGGTCGGAATCGGACGTAGCACGTCGTTTTGCGGACCCACCCACGACCTTCTTTTCTCTCGCTTTTGAATCGGTCGCCGTGGGGTCAATTCAAGCCGCGTTGTCAGACGCCGGGCCCCACGGGTGGGCGTAGGGACCCATGGGCCGGCGCGGCCCGGGCAGGTCGATGGAATGGATGGACGGCCGCGAAACGTTGGGGTCGGTTTCGAGCGAGCTGGCTGGCTGGCTTCCGTTCCGTCAGACGGCGATGATTCGGTGAATGGCTGCAATCAGTGTTTAATTTCATCAACATTTAATACTCCATGCATGTTATGACATTTTGATGTGATGAAGAATCTCCTTTTTGGAACTCAACAAGCCCAAGGTAAGCACTGCATGGCTGGCTGGCGTTTGCTTTTTTTTTTGTAAACTTCTGGCGTTTGCTTGCGGCGTGCGTTAGCCGTGAGTGGGGTGTTCGTGGCAGCTAGCGGCCGCCCGGCGTGTCTCGGATCGGATCGGACGGGGTGGAATGGAGTGGAGTGTCGCGCAAGCTACTGATCGGTGGCCAGTGCTTGGCTGGCTCCATGCCTCCATCGCCGTCGTACTTCCTAGTTCCCTGCCTTCCTGGCCCTCCTGGGCTTGCCACGTCGTTGCTACTGCTGGGTGCACGCGGACCGGCCACGTCACGTACACGTCCGCTCGCCCACCGTTCTCCGTTCGATATAGCTCTTCTCGATCACCTCTCTCCTTCACGTGACCACATCCGTCGTTTCAGCGCGGTCTGGAAGTACAACGTGGAGACGACTGCGTGTGTATATATTCGTGTACCGTACAAAGTCGTCGCCGTTGACTCGCCGCAGCTTCTAGATTAAGGTCGTCCTGATCAAGTTGCGAATAAACGTTAGCGCATCACGTGACGATGGGGTCCCAGACCGAACGCGCGACGGACTCGATTGTCCATGGGACCATGTGCATGATTCCCTACCGTGAGCTCATCAGGCGTGTTTTCTTGGCTTATCATCCATCAGTCAACTGTGTTTTGCTCTCAGCAAAAACTAGTACCAGCCACCAACCTGATACCAGTCAGCGTATTTTTCTCTCAGCAAAACCAGCCACCAGCCA
>OAMR01000409.1:382363-464034 GCA_900205405.1 Echinochloa crus-galli
TTTATAATTTTTAATTCCGAAAAAAGGTAAGAGTAAATAACTTGACCTAAAATAACTAGAGAGAGCATCTAAGCTACAAATTGGAAGAGTTGAGTGTTACCAACCTCAAAAAAAGTTGATGGAGAGCTTTCTTCAAAAAACGTGACCTTTCTTGAGCAATTTGGTGAGAAATGGCCGCAACAATGGTGGAAGAAATGGTGGGCGTCGGGTTGGAGAAGAAGAGTGGGAGGGGGAAGTGGGGTTTTGTACTGTACAAGACATCACAAACGGTTCCTAATACGAACCGTTTGTGATGCTCATCATCACAAACGGTTTGAATCCAAACCGTTTGTGATGGACCTCATCACAAACGGTTCGACGGCTGATTAGACATGTAGCCGTTGGAACCGTCTGTGATGAGGGCATCACAAACGGTTTCCTAGAACCGTTTGTGATAGACTGTTTGTGATGTTGAGTTCTGTAGTAGTGCTAGATATATCGCACCCTGTATACTACGAGTAGTATACTACGGAGTACTATACACGATCAAAGTTTTTCGCTGGATATTGATTGTAAAAACTAGCGGTGTTTTGAAATCGTATCGTATGAGCTTGACGCGCTGCGACAGGCCGGATGGACCTCATCTTTGTCCGGAGGAGCGTCCGTGGCGTGTCTCACCACAGCATAATTGAACCGGGCGAGAGAAGTCACCGGCCGGATCCATGCATGCATAAGTTCCGGAATTCCAGGATGTCACCATTTCCTGCGTTACACCCACGTCTGCCACGCATATGCACACCCTGGCGTGTCCGCCGCCGGTGCCAGCTACCGCCGCCGTCCGTTGCCACAGGTAGATAGATAACGCGACGGCGACGGTGACGGCGGGCGATGGCGATGGGCAGGCCGACGGTAATAATGGCGGCCGGCGTCGCTCCTCCGCCTCCGAGGTCATGCACGCGTAAGGCTGACGTCGTCGTCGCGCCGCGCCGGGCCCGGGCCGGAACCGACGGCGTGCAGCTCTCGGCTGGGTGTTTTCAGGGATTTATATAGATAGAATATTAGAATGCTCTCTCGATCGAGAAAGCAAACCGGGTGATGGTTACCGGCCTAATAATCCTCTGTTATATTCATGTTTTTCATTCATCTTTTCTCATCTCTCGCTCTCCTTTGCGCGTTTGCGAGAATTGTTCTAATGCGATGGTGATGTTTAGTTAGCGACGATCTTCGGTCTGAAAACGACGCCATATATATCTCGTTTGTTTATTTACTGTAGCAGCTAACGCCATTTAATCTGTGGTAAACCAAAGCCTCATCTATATTTCTGGAACTTCTGCATGTTTATATAATTATATTGTACAGTCGTGGCAAAGCATCGGACGGAAAACAGTGAGGACAACTAATTCAATTCTCGGAAACACCATATGAACGCCGCCGCTATTCTCGGTAAGCGATCGCCGGGGTAGGACAAGAAAGCCCACGACACCGGCACACAGCTAGTACCGTCGTTGAGCGGCCCAGTACGATGGTAATTTTAGCCCAAGTGCGCCGCATAGGCCAGCCCATAAAAAGCCCACCGTAACCTGGTCAGATTGCCGGCCTGGCTTGTTACATCGCGGCCTCGTAGGGCGGCCCATTTCTAGCCTGATGCACCCGCGCGGCCGCGCCGATCCCAACTCAAACAGAGCGCCGCTCCATCGCCGCCTTCTCCCCGCCTTGCCTAATTGCCTTCCCCTCGCGCCGAATTCGGCCGTCGAAGCCCTAACCTATCATCCGCCGGCGCCGTCCCTCGCGGCGAGGCGACGCCGATGTCTTCCGCCGAGGACGGCGAGGGCCACCGGTCGGCCAAGTCGTGGCGCCGGCCAGCGGGTCGCGGTCGCGGCACGAGGCCGCAAGAGGAGGAGAAGAGGAGGAGGAGGAGCACCGGGGCTCCGCCACCTCCGGCCCACAATCGGCCCGGGCCGGAACCGACGGCGTGCAGCTCTCGGCTGGGTGTTTTCAGGGATTTATATAGATAGAATATTAGAATGCTCTCTCGATCGAGAAAGCAAACCGGGTGATGGTTACCGGCCTAATAATCCTCTGTTATATTCATGTTTTTCATTCATCTTTTCTCATCTCTCGCTCTCCTTTGCGCGTTTGCGAGAATTGTTCTAATGCGATGGTGATGTTTAGTTAGCGACGATCTTCGGTCTGAAAACGACGCCATATATATCTCGTTTGTTTATTTACTGTAGCAGCTAACGCCATTTAATCTGTGGTAAACCAAAGCCTCATCTATATTTCTGGAACTTCTGCATGTTTATATAATTATATTGTACAGTCGTGGCAAAGCATCGGACGGAAAACAGTGAGGACAACTAATTCAATTCTCGGAAACACCATATGAACGCCGCCGCTATTCTCGGTAAGCGATCGCCGGGGTAGGACAAGAAAGCCCACGACACCGGCACACAGCTAGTACCGTCGTTGAGCGGCCCAGTACGATGGTAATTTTAGCCCAAGTGCGCCGCATAGGCCAGCCCATAAAAAGCCCACCGTAACCTGGTCAGATTGCCGGCCTGGCTTGTTACATCGCGGCCTCGTAGGGCGGCCCATTTCTAGCCTGATGCACCCGCGCGGCCGCGCCGATCCCAACTCAAACAGAGCGCCGCTCCATCGCCGCCTTCTCCCCGCCTTGCCTAATTGCCTTCCCCTCGCGCCGAATTCGGCCGTCGAAGCCCTAACCTATCATCCGCCGGCGCCGTCCCTCGCGGCGAGGCGACGCCGATGTCTTCCGCCGAGGACGGCGAGGGCCACCGGTCGGCCAAGTCGTGGCGCCGGCCAGCGGGTCGCGGTCGCGGCACGAGGCCGCAAGAGGAGGAGAAGAGGAGGAGGAGGAGCACCGGGGCTCCGCCACCTCCGGCCCACAATCTCAGCGCCGCGTCCAGCGACGACGACGATCGGTCGGCTCAGGTCGAGGACTTGATGAGGCAGAGGTTGCGGAAGATGCTTGCCGTCGATGCTGAGTACAAGAGGCAGCACGCTGAATTCTGTAAGCCATTATCGGTTTCAATTCAATCTCCTTAATATTCAGAGCTTATCGCCATCTTTTCAGTGATTATTAACCAATATCCGGTTATGGACCGGCACTGACGAGTAAGTAGGTTGCAACCACGGGCGGAGCCAGGATCGTGCTAGGACCCGGGCTAAAGCCATTAGTACACGTGAGTAAAGCTATTAGTACATATGAGTTGGTAAAATTGAAGCTTAATCTCTCTATTTTTTTATGAGCTGCCACTGTTTATTTGGCCAAGGACCCGGGCTGCAGCACGGGCAGCCCGGGGCCTGGCTCCGCCGCTGGTTGCAACTTTGGGGTAGATATTTACCAAAAGATAAGTATGATCTGCCTGGATTGCATTTTAATCAGAACTCACATTGGGATAGTAGTAAATCGCGGTGGACCCTTGGTTGCTGTTCGACATCGCCATTTGAGCTGCATATGCATCCATAATAGTCTAGCTGCCTTGTATACCAAAGCTCTATCTGCCGGGTGGCCTTGTCATAATCGCTAAATGCTGTTCAGAGAGCTCTTGCACATTTTTGTTAATCCATGAACAAAATCTAGGTTTGTAGACACATGGATTCATACATCTCGATCGGAAAAGAATCAATAGAAGAAGAATCAACGATATCTTTCCGAAACAAATAAAAGGAAAAGAAAGAGAAAACAGAAATCATTATCAACTAAGCACTATCTGGAGCTTGCTTAAGAATAAGAAAGAGAAGTATTATGGAAATATCATGGAATAAGGTTTGATCCGATTCATGAGGATTACGTAAATATCCCATTGTCCCATTTCAAAAAATGAAACAATTGAGACTTTTCAGAGATTGATTTATAGTTAATAATTCATGATCACATTTTATTTGTTTAACTTTACTGCAAACAATGGCAACTATGTTTTCATTTTACCCATTTTAATTTATATTTAAAGATATTGATGTCTGTATATTGTTTAGCACCTAATAATGTTATAGAGTCGTCTTTCGTATATGCAAAAGACCTCTCCTGAACTTCTATTGAATCTGATAACTGCATGCCATCTGTCATCGTACATGTGTATACCTTATGCCTAGAGCCACAAGTAAATACTTAAGCCTATGTTGTTTGTATTCTGAAGCCACTTCATCCTAATAAGTAATAATTGCTTACTAGAACGAGAAATATTTGTGGAGATTAGGCAAATCTGGTTGTGCTTTGGTTGAAGTACATTATGACGTTTCTGATTCCATCTTTATGACTAACTTATGGTAATTTAATTCTTATATTCTAGTAAGGAGAGTATCTGAGGAAAGCATCTTTTCATTGGAGAGTGAATTTGGTGATTGTGATGATGGCAGCACCGAAAGTGCTGAAGCTCGCAAGCTTGCATTGACAGTATCACAGTCCATTGTCAGTCTGTCTACTTTTACAGGTGCTTCATTCATCTATGAAATAACTATATATGCTTTCTTATTTTGTTTGAACAAGAAAGCTTAAATTTAATCATTTGTGATTTAGGTGGAAAGAGGATTCGAGTTTGCTCGGGATTTGTGATGCATTCGAATGATAGTACTGAAACATATATGATCATAACCTCTGCGACCCTTGTTAGATCCCTAAATGGAGATAATACTATGGTTCCTGATATGATGGTAAGCACTCCTCGAATTATTGTGAAGTTATTTGATTTTTTTCCTTTCTATTTTCAGTTACTCCTGATTTTCTGATGTTGGTGAACTCATTGCAGGTAAAGGTGCTTCTGCCAACTGGGAATGTTACTGATGGCCATATTTTTCTTGTGGATTTTCACTACAATGTTGCTGTTGTTGAAGTTGTATGTGATATGAAGCTTCTGAATGTTAGTGTGGCGAAGGACATTGTTAACAGAGGAGATGTATTAGCACTTGGACGTGCATATGAAGGTGGAAATCTTATGTGTTCACGGGGCAGAATTATTTACCAAACCAGCACATTTGAGTGTTCAGAGCTCTTGGCTTCAACATGCAAAATTACTATGGTAGTAATTATACCATACCAAATTCATCCAAACCTAATTTAATTATGCTTTACTGTTTGTTGTGTCAGATGCCTGTGTATTGATATGTTATATTTTAGGAAAACAAATAATTGGGTTGTATAAGTGAAGATGAAGGTTTTAGTTTTTTTTTCATCACTTCTTTATTACCCTTCTCATAATGGAGCACTTTTGTGTGCCACACAAACATACAAAATTTAACACATACATAGATGAAGCTAAACATCCTAATGGAGCATAAATATAACTTCTGTTTTCTCTTGAGAATTTTATAATATTGGTTGTAAGCTATATATAGGGCATTAAGGCATCTTTAAATGGCACAGTACTTACATTGCCATTTCTAAGTCATTGTGTGTGAGGGAGAAAACAAGAGTGAGGGTGAGAACTGAGCAGGCATGAACACAGCAGTGAAGGGATGGAGATTTTCTTTTAAAAAATTTGTGCAATATGGTTTCAGTACCAGGAAGAGGGATATTTGAAAAACAGAGAGTGAACTTTGGGGTGGGAGGTGTGAACTGAAAGGTTCTCTGCTGTAGAATGTTGGCTGACGAGATGAGGCATGAACTGAAAAGTTCTCTGTTATGAGGGACTATATTGAATGATCCTCCAATGTATGCAACTGCAATCTGAATGTTTGATAGCCTCTAAAACAGACTACATCCATGGTTGCTTATTTTCAAGTGACATTACAAAGCTATATTCATGATTTTAAATAATAGGAATACCAGATTCATTAATTGCCTATTTCTAAACTCTGAAGCTGTAGTTCCACTATGGAAAATAATTAAATCATTGCACAGTTTTGTTTAAACCTTAGCCTCTTGTATGTGCACATGGATGTCGTATAAATGGTTTTGTATATATTTGATGTCTTTTTGGCCCTTCTCCCCAGAAATCTTTCGTTTGTTGCCACCATGCAAGACATTTCTAAACACTTTTGTTTTTCCATCTTTGGACTGGCTCATAAATATTGACAATATTCTTTTTAGGCTGGTGTTGGAGGACCTCTTGTCAATTACAGCGGCCATGTTATTGGGATCAACTTCTGTGAGAAGAATCAGACATCATATCTTCCAATAGAAATTGTTTCAAGAATCCTTGACCACCATCAGAGTTTTGGGTATTCTTCACCCTTGATGCTTCTTTAGTGCCTTCCTTTTTTTTTGACTAATCCATGCATTGTCAATATCATGTCACACAGAAAAATAATTCGGCCTTGGCTTGGATTGAGGTACAATGCTCTTGAGACAGTACCATTGGGAGTCCTAGAGCGTGTATACCAGAAATTTCCAGATGTTGACAAGGGTTTATATATTTCTAATGTATGGATCTGTTTATTTAAAATCTTTTTTTTTTGCATTTTTTGTCGATTACTTCTAAGATGAAAAAACTATTCTTAAGTTGTTTTTTCATGGAACCAGGTTGCCAAGGGATCACCCGCCGATGCAGCTGGGCTATGTGTTGGTGATGTTCTTGTCAAATGTGGCACAGAAATTCTCTCAACCAACCCACAGGTAATTGTTTCCCTGCAGTTTGCCCTTATTGATCTATTGACGCCCTTTGTGGCTGTAGGTCATTTATTGGAACAATTTACTTACATTATACATGTCATCAGTTTGGTGCAATACTACTAGATAAATGCAAGGAAGATGCGGAAGCACATGATCCAGGAAGGAGTGGAGATTATGCGGGGAAATATATAGCTGTTGAGGTGTCTTACGGTCATTCCTTTTCTCTATATATGTTAAATTTATCAGTAAGTTGGCACTTACCTTCTCATTTGAATCAGGTTACAATAAAACAACAAAGAGATGGCTGCACAATCTCAGAAACTATATATGCAAATGTGATGGAGGAGTGTCATTATAACAGGCAAAATCTCTTTCCACTTCTCTATTCCAAGTATTGCCTTATTTGTTTAGAGAAGTTTAGGTGTGTCCAGATGTATTTGCGTTTTATTCACTTCATCTGCACTTCTTTCGCCATCCATTACGCATCATAAAAGTATTTTTGCCACAAAAAGTCCATGTTCCTTGTATGGTCTAATTTTTTTTTATTTCTTTGCATCCAGATGGCCTGCTCCAATGCCAACCTACAAGGCTCGCCGTCGCCGGATAAATGTCACACCATGGTAGAGGTACTATTTGTCCTACTCCAGAAAAACTGCGCCGCTAACTTGATTACATTTACATCCATCGATCTCCGATCCTGTCACCGGCGTTACGGATCGCAGGCAACCGCCACCGCCGCCGTTACAGGAGTAACGTGTACATCTCATGTATATGGATGTTGATCACTCACAAAAACATACCATGCACGCCCGATCTGTCTGTGGTCGACAAGTATCACTAATACAACGAGATGAGACTCTTTCGCCGCCGGACGTGAGGTTTTGTTAGGATTTGGATTTTGGAGCACTCTGCATCAGACGTTGGGTACTTGCAAAACCTTCGAGGTTCGAAATCTAGCTTGCCGTTTTCTTTCCTGAATTGTTAGAACTGTCGTGCTCATAAGTCATAACGGATCGCGTCCTGAACTGTCGTGCTCATACGTGACTACGACTCAGAGTCGGACTCCTCGTACGTGCTCGTTCCTGCCTACAACTCCAGAGGGAGTTTTACACATGGTATTATAATATAGTCGTACATGCACACGGCTTTCCTTCCATCTCCTTTCCGGCCGGGCAAGATCGACCAGAAGCCGTCATGGATCAGAGGCAACCGCCGCCGCCGCCGCCACTGGAGGAGTCGATGCGCGAGCTGACGCTGGAAGACGGCCGGCCAGACTGCGGTGCTCCCGCGTCCCGCTCCCCCGAGTCGCCGATGGATCTTGACGACGGCGGCGGCGGCGCCCGCCAGCACGGCAACGTCGCGCCGCAGCTCCACCCGCGGCACACCTTGTTGTTCGGCGGCCAGGCGGCGGAGGAGATGCGCCGATGGGTGCCGTCGCCGCCGCGGGTGAACGCGCAGGAACGGGCGCGCGGCGTGGAGGAGATCATCCTGGAGATGCTGCCGGAAGGCTCCGTCCTGGTGGGGTACACCGTCAACGGCTACCTCTTCGCCTGATTCCTGAATAATATAATAATTGCGATGCACCAAGGGGATGCTGAATTGTACTGTAGATTATTACTCCGTATCTTTCTTCTTCTTCTTTTACTGTGATCGATCATTGATGCATTATTATTGCAATGTAAGTCAGTGTCGACCTGACGGCGATCGATGAGCGCCACGGCAGACGATGTTCATCATCGGCCGGGGGATTATTCCTCGCACGCACCCCGCGGCCGTCGCCCACTGTCAAGATCGACCCTGGGTGTGTTTAGTTCCAAAAAGTGAGAAAGTTTGGTGAAAATATCACATCGGACACTGTAGTATACTGTAGCACTTTTCATTTGTTTGTGGTAAACATTGTCCTATCATGATCTAACTAGGCTCAAAAGATTCGTCTCGTCGTGTACATCAAAACTATGTATTTAGTTTTTTTATTTACCCACGTTTAGTGTTTCATGCATAAAGAGATAGATTTGATGTGATAGGTGGATAGTGAAGTTTAGAGAGAGAATTTTAGGTTCTAAACACAGCCTCTGCACAACGACGTTGGGTAATTGCAGAAGTTGTCTCGGTCCTGAGCCAAACAGCAGCATATAATAGGACAAAACACCGAGAGGAAGTTCACGCTATCACGAAATTGATAACGATGAACCCAGCAGGAAGTTTCCTGGACGTGCACCTGGCCTGACTGCACACGGTGTTCAGAGTTCGGATAAGAGGTACGGTGGTATGAGTACGAATGTACGATACGACGGGGAGAGTGGCATGCGATGGCGAGCCCGGCGGCATATCCCGGCCGGCGCGCGGCATCACTCAATTCAGAGCTCGTCTCTGCTGCAAGGACGACACGTTCGCGACAGCCGCGGTGAACGCCGGCATAGTTTCGTCGTCGGCCCAGGATTTTCACTGCGTCGTGCATGCCATTATTACACAATTTACACGTGACGTTGTTTTCAGCTGGCCGACATCCCATCCCACCGCCTCATCAACGGGTAACACGCCCTCTCGTTTCTCCAACATCCTAGCTACGCGTGGAATAGCAATGCGTACGGTACCCACGTACTGCACGCACCAATAATTCAAGGCGCCACCTGGAAGTTATGATTATTACCATTCATGATCGATGCGAAGCATACGTATCTTGAGGACGGAGGATATGGGTGATGTTACCACCATGTGGTAGTATTGGAAAGAAAAACCTAGCTTATCCAACCACAAATGTTGTGTAGATGACATGGTAAAGATCGAAGTTACGTGTGAGACGATAGGTCGTGGGTTTGAATCCACGCACCTTGTCTACCTTTCAATGTTGCAACGTACTATTGGAGGGTCATGCTAGTAGTTTTCTATTAAGGTTCTATTTGGATCCATTAGGTAATTGCTAGCTAGCTAATTTTAGCTAATGGATCAAATAGTACCAGCTAATTCCTACTAGATAATACTCCTTTTATTAGTTGAATAGCAACTATCCAATTAGTTGGTCCAGTTAACCTAACTAGCTAATAAATTAGTTGGGTGAATATAAACATGGCCTAAATTATTGGAATTATTTGGCTAACCAATATAGGATTAGTGACACTTTGGTGCCTTGTAATTTAGTGGTTGATGTAACTTGTTTTCATGAACTTTTACGTGAAGAACTTTTTCTAGGAATGTGAATTGATAGCTCCCCTAGTTAAATCACTTCGAGTAATAAAAAGGTATGCAGCAAAAAAGCATGCCCGTGGAGTAGGGGCCGGTTTTGTATGCAGCGCTGATTACATATATGTCGCCTTCTAACTTTTGCGATGAGTGGTCGCGAGTGCATCGCGATATTAATCCTCACGCATAAGCACTCTCCGGTCTCGATCACTGAGAAAGCCAAATCGCGTGTGATTGCACACCACCAACCAGTCGAGCTACCGTTAAAAAAGCCTCTTGAGAAAGACCTGCACGGCCGAGAAGCAACAAACCATCACTTCATCATCTACGAGTACTCCTACCGTGAAGCGTGATATATATATATATATAATATATATACATATATAATAATGTAATGAAGGCCTGAAGCCCCCGGCCGTCGGCGTCATCGATCAGCCGCGCATACACGTGGCCCACAGTGCATCGCGCCGGACCGAGCGAGCCCCGAAGAAGGGGCAGCACTGCAGCAGCCAGCCAGCGCGCGCTCCGCGTGGGCGGCCGCCGGCGTGTTGGACGTCAACGGCCTGCGCCGCCGCCGACTATATGGAGCGCACGGACGAGGAGATCGACCAGCATATGTAGGAAGGAAGGAAGCTGCAGGCAGAGATGCCGGTGATGGATCATCGATCTGTCGCAAGTCAGCATCGGATCATCACAACACATCCCCGCCCATCCACACGAACTGTGTCGGAGCAAAAACTGAATCAAAAGATCAGTTTTTAGTTAAAATTAAATAAAATAAAGTTAGATTGTGAAGCAGGTATAAGTGTCATAATCTATTATGGCCCTGTGTCCAAACCTGATCGAGGCAACCAGCCGGTGGCACCGAGCTGAAAAGATTGGAGCAAGGCAACAATTCGGCTGCATTATTATTGTCCCTCGGATCGATCGCTCCGTGTATCGATCGATCGACGGCACTGCAGGTCTGCAGCAAACGTGAGCAGCCCATGCGCATGCGGAAAAACTTTCTGGTCCAAATGCAGGTCAAATTTTATGAAGAAATAATTAAGATGCAGGTCACATCGATGGATCGATCGACGCATCTACTGATCCGTCCATCTGTGCCGTTGCGATCTGTCACCGTACCTGTTCGTCCGGACCACGCACGGACCCCCAGTGAGTCGGTCTCTCCTCGCTCTTCAATTCCTACAGCGACCGCCGCTGCTGGTACCAACAAGCTCCAGAGAGCACGAGCAAGACGTGGCCACCAGGATAATACGATCGAGTGGCACCTGGCTTGTCCGCGTGCGATCGTACGTACGTGTTGCGCTTTGATTCTCCTCCAAAATCCATCAGCACAACTGTACAGGACAGGCAGACAGCTACTTATTATTGCACTGCTCAATTGAAAACCAAGCATGATATATGGTGAGCAAATAAGACGTGCTGGCTATATTATTATGCACACATCAGGTAATGAAGCCCACCACGAAACAGACACCGGCTTTATTTGACTGCATGCATGCTTATACAAGAAATGAAGCAGGAGAGCCCCATCCTGCCTATAAGTAATTTCGTTGGAGCAACCACTATACGCATGAGAGAAGGATCGCCATGTTCGCCTCTATATGCATGCATGCCCACTTAGGTCAATTCTTCTTTTGACAAGATTTGAGTTTGCTTCAAATGTAAACGATTTTGCATACACATACATAGGCACTCGACCTTATAAATGCACGGATGCACACAGAGATCTCCCCCTATAAACATACCCAAGGCACCATAATGACATACTCCGTATATATATCGAGGTAAATTCATCTTAGGCAACTGACTCGTGGCTCCCAATAACGAGTCTGTCGCCTACCATTCAAAATTAACTAGCTAATTAACAATAATACGGTCATCATAATTAGTTGAAGAACCAAATAAGAATGAACATGTTTCAGTTAGAAATCTGACTGGCCTGTCTCGCTACTAAGGCTTGTTTTTTTATTCAAAAAACAACTCCCAAATTTACTATGAAAAAAAATTTCCCATCACATCAAAATACCATAACATGCATGGAGTACTAAATGTAGATGAAATCAAAAACTAATTGCACAATTTTGTTGTACTCTGCGAGACGAATATTTTGAGCCTAATTAATCAATTTTTTGACAATATTTCGCACATACAAACGAAACGATACAGTGACGCAATGATTACGAAGAGACCCCAAATCTCAAATTTGATACACCAAATTTGGGAATTAAACAAGGCATGATCCAGCTGAGTCGCTACCACAAATAATGAGACCTGGACAGTCACCTGCCCTTTTTTTGCTGGTCCCATCTCCGCCTCCACGCGTTCATCTGCAGCCCAACATATCGCAGGCAGACTCTTTCGTTTGATTGATTGGGAAAGCTGTGCTAGCCTGCTACTGCATAACACGGCTGTTCGCCTGTTTGGTTAATTGATGAGGTCCTGGAGAGACTTGCCCTGGACCTGGAAGAGGCATATCCGCATATATGATAAATGGATGTTGTCTGTATGATCCTTTGATTCGGGTAATGGACATCTCTAATTTATAGAAACACCTCTTGTTCTATAGATGGCCCCTACAATGATTTAATGTCTACTGATATATCGCCACCAATATATCAAACCAGGGATGAATCTATAAACGGGTCCCACATCTCTCTCTCATTTCTTTATCTCTCCATGTTACTGTATATTTACCTATTTTTTATTCTATATAATTAGGTTCCATGTATAGGACCCGGTCGTTCATAGAGTCAAACTCACAATGTTTAGAAGCTGGTTCTCGATATGAGAGAGAAACCTATAAAACCATCCTAGGATCTCCCATTGGAGAGGCCCTCGAAGCTATTTAATCCCGGCAAACATCTATTTTAATACAAGGTTACGTGGTTCTTCCGCGTATTTAAGAAAAAAAAAATCTTGTATGGCCACAGCCCTAGCATCCAAAACAGATCTCTGCTTGCTGTAAGCTATCTTGCTGACTTGCTCTAATGATGCCATTAAGCACCGCGTCTTGCCCTGGTGCTTTGATAAAAAGCATACTATCATTTGCCGTACACGGAGATTAAGCTCTTACGGAGTACCTTGTTTTCCTTGTAAAACGAGCTCTTACCTTATTTCGTCTGTCATACTTCGAGGATACAATTCTTTTAAAAACACTTCTCATCTAAATAATTTCTACTCATCCGAGGACCATGTTAGGTCTAACGGTGTAAAAAACGTAAAGTTTTTATAAAAAAGAAAAAAAATGATGTTTCTAGAGAGTTTATGCCGTTTTGGTATTACTTTTCTCACCATGTATGGAATTTCTTTACCCACCCTACGTACCACCAACTAATAAATAGTCTAAAATAACCCCTATAATAAAGGTGATACACACGGGCATATTTGCTAATCTAATTAAATATATGAGCGTATTTCTTATATGAGTACCTTTTATTTTCTAGAGTCTATAAGTATAGATGGTGAAAAGAAGTAGCCCCCATTACTCGTTGAGTAAGCTTGAGTAAGCTTCTCTCCGGCCTCCAAGAACGGTTTTGACTTTTAAGGAATATTCGGCATTTGAGGGATACAATTTCTTACTGTAAAAAAAACAGCTCTCCTCATCAACTTTTTAATTTTGCCTGTCAAGTTCTCAGGGGCTCTTTATCAATACTACTCGGCAGCCACTAACTAGAGGGTGTAGTGTTGGAACATCAACACTTTTTTTTTCTTTTTTTTGATGCTAACATCAAACACTTTTGTGGGCGGGTTGGTATCACAGTACGTACGCTCTGTACCACAAAGCATGGCACATCATCACGTGGCTGATGGCCCTCTCATCTGGCCTCTGCGCTGCGCCGCGCTGCTCCGCTCATCACCCGGCATTGGCGCAAGCAGTTTGTCTCAGCTCGCCGCCCTACTTGATGAGCCCTGAGCTGAGCTGGTGGGTGATAAGTGGCCAGGAAGATTGGCTATAGACTCTTGACGAGCAGTTATCTGTTGGCCGAACGAAAGTGATGGCATTAACTCATATGATGTGCGAAGAAAGAACTCATTTCCTGAATTGTCAGATCCATTTCTGGTGAAGCCCATTGGAGGGAAGAGGGTTGAAGAGGTTCCACAAGGTACCAATTTTGTGACATGTGACGCGGCGGTTTGGGAGGTTGGTTGGTTTGCCTCTTGGCACACCTGAAGAGGTTCAAGGGTCTCTCTGTTCCAACAACTTGCCTATTCAAATGATAATGGGGTGTTTTAGCTTGTTTTGTTTGTATTCAAATTATAGAGGTATGACATTTAAACTTTTGCCCGCCTTTGCCTTTTATGGTGATCAAAGTCTTGGCCGACGCAGCTTCCTTAGTCACGGTCTCCCGCTGGTGCTATTCAAGGCAATGTTGTTAGGAGCATAGCTATTAAGGCCAGACTAGTCAATGAACCGGTGATTTTGTCGATTCCAAATTTTCTTTTATCAGGTTCACAATTTGCTAGTGGAGCAAAATATGCCAACGGTCTTTAAAATTATTTGCTGAAACTCTTAAAATCTATGGTTAGATTCCTAATTTGATAGGAACAGATCGTAGATCAGTTGGTAAGGTTTTATCATTGGCATCACATTTTTTTTAGATTTATCCCAAGATTTAATCGATGCTATTCTTTCAGTGGTTAAAGATACGTCCGTCGATAATGAGACGTTTGTGGTGACTTCGCCAATTGACATCTGTTGGTCTAGTCTCTCAAATGTCACATATCACCTATCACTGAAAAAATAACACCGAAAAATATGACACCGGTGCTAAATCGAGTACTTGAATTCGAGTGGGCAGGTTCCAGCATAAAAAATCTTACCAACTAAATCATGATTTTTTTATATTAATGGTCAAATATGAAATGATTTGACCTAAGAAAGACTTGAAAGGACTTGTATTTGAAGTGAAGGTTGATATTAGCAGAGAAATTAGTCCATATACGTTTTGTACCTACTATGACCGCTAAGTTTGTACCTGAAAACTTTTTTGATAAAATCCAAGAGCAAACGACAAATACTATGTGCATGTGACCAATCCAAATATAGTACAATATAAAATTGAAAGGCACGGATTGCACGTATTTTGCGACATACAGCTAGTTTGTACTAGGCCAGAGTATGTTTTTTTATTCCCATGCATCCCTCTATCAAATTCCAAACAAGCCAAAAAGGCCGCACGTGAAGTCAGCTCCGATTCGTCGCGTCTTTTTCCCAACGAGCTGAGGGGAAATCGAAATGATAAAATACAAGACTTTTTTTTCAAAAGTAATAAAATAACAAGGAATATAAAAAGAATAACAGAGCCACGTGGCGACAGAGACCCGGTCTGTATGTGGCTCTCACGTCCCCGGCGTTGCACGGCGTACAGCGGCGGCCCCGGCACCGCCTCGCGCGTCGATCTATAAGAACGGGGCTCCTGACTCGCCCGTTTAAAGACAAGGGCTCCTCAGTTCAGGAGCCAACACATCTCTACCTCCTTGAACTAGTTATTAACCCCATCTATATATCAGCTCATCAATATAATCCAAGGGTGAGCGCTGAGCGAGCGAGACGCTCTCTGCCGTGCTAGCGATCTTCGTTGGAGATCCTAGCTAGTTCGCCGGCGAGTGGGTTGGAATAATGGCCAGCGTCGGCGGCGAGGACGCGGCGGCGGCGGCGGTGCCGCTGCTGGGGACGAAGCGGGGGCGCGAGGGGTGCCCCGGGTGCCGGCTGGACGAGGCGAACAAGACGAGCACCGGCGTCCCCTACCTCAACTTCTTCTACATCTGGATCGTCTGCCTCACCTCCAGTGAGTATTTGGCACCTAGCGTTTTTTTTCTTTTTTTTCCCTTCTCAGCTGCTTTAATTTTGCAGTGCTTCATATATTTGGAGCTATTTTCTTATTTTTCTACCGTATTTCCATATTGTTGGCGAGCGGTAGTAATATAATTCGTCGACGATGTTCTAGGCCGGCCGGCAGTACTGTACCGTACGCGGCCTTCCGTTAGCTATTTCTTGCCAGTATGCTCTCTACTAACTTTGATGTGCATGGATGCATCATCTATCTCTGCTGACTAGCGGCAGTACAGGCGGTGGTGTTTTCTTCGTCGGTGACCATACTAGTCCTGCAAAGGAACATTGAAAAGATTGCTGGCACTTAGCTAGGAATATTTTTTGCAAAGGCGATCGAGAAAAGATAAGAGGATTTTTCAACGCAGTAATTAAATAAATATATAAATATTACGAAAAAAAAGGAGTCTGAAGAGCTGAGGTTGGACCCTCCATACGGCGGACTCTGGACTCATCTGTGGGCCCAGCTGATTAGATGGTGGATTGATAAAACTGCGTAAAAGTAAAACCAGCATGCTCATTTTTCTTTCTTTCTCTGGTTCATCAGAGGAAAAAGGGAATATTAAAAAAAAAGCTCGAGCTTGCAGAGCCACACTGCTGTTTCATGGGGTCGTTGGCACTACTAACTACTCCGTAGGTAGTACTCTACTGCCTTTAATAGCACGCAGTTCCGGTCTCCACTGGTAACTCGAAAGCAAGAAGAAAAAAAGGATCTGTGTTTTTTTTTTTTTGCCGCGTTCAGAAGTCTAGGCAACACCAAATGCCGTCCAAGATTTCAAAGTTTTGAAGTGGCCATAGATCGATAGGATCGCGTATGTGCCCGTAAAAGGCCGACGCTGTACGTACGTGCAAGTCATCAAATGAACCTTAATAATTTCCGGCTCCTGTCACGTGTAGTGTGCTTGTGTAGATAAGTACTCACTCCGTCCGTAGCTAAATAGCTACTGCTTCGTACGGGGTATGTGGCTTCCATCTCGCTACGAGCTTTCTTGTGGCCTCGGCTCGGCTCGGCTCGGCGCGCTCAGCTCGTGAGCTAGCTCTCGCCGGCCGGCGGCGGCGAGTCCGTCTCGCCGGTAAGGTCCACGCACGCAGCTGGTACACAGCAACCACACGCGGTTGGGTCGATCCCGGCCACGCATTCTTGCCGGCAGTATCGAATCCGAATCGCGCCCCACTGCTTGCTCTGCGCGCCACAAAACTGATGCGCGCGAGCGGGACCAGGTGGAGCCAGAGCCAGCTGCCGGCCCGGCGCTGGGCCTCCGCCCCTAGGGCCCATCGCATCGCATATTCGCATCGCACCGCGCGTGGATCACGTGGGCCGGCGGTGTTGCAGCAGTGCCGCCGGTGCCCATTGTCCAAAGCCCACCACCGTGCTTCCCACCAACGACATGGTTCGATTGTGTGCGACGGTGTGGGCCCCCGAGGGGTTGGAGCGGGGCCCATTCACCGGCTGTGTGAATCACGTTTCGTCGCGTCACCCACTGGCACGGCCTGCACACGCGCAGAGCTTTGGTTCGTCTCGGTCGCTTCCTGCTACGACCCACCAAGGCCCATGGGCACGTTACCTGCTCCATCACCACACGTACATCGCTCCTGGTCTGGCCCATTCGACTTGATTACCTAATCGGAGAAAGGAACGGGGCTCTTGTTAACAAGCAAAGCTTTCCCGACATGCATTGATGATGAGTGTATATATACTGTACGTATATACGTGCGAGCTGGCAGGAGTGCTGTACGACGTGTCAGCGAGGGTACGGTGGAGCTCGCGTATGCGACAAGGACCAAGTATATATTAGGAAAAAATGGGGGAGGGGGCAAAAGGATCAAATTAAAGGAGGAGAAGGCAAGGCAACCACCAAACCACTGTGATTCACATGTAGAAAATGCCTCAGCTTCACGCATGTTTGCCGGCTTTCTCTTCCCTGGCACCAACCGCGGTGGATGAGGTGCTGTCACGCCTTCAAAACACATCCATCTGATCATGAAAACCAATCAGCTAATTGTATTGTTGAATTGAAAACATGCATGCGAGCATCGATGACTTGCCTGACTGGCTTGCTGGCATGATGCATGGGACTACGTAAGTTGGCCTACGTGGTTAGCCCCATTTTAAGGGCGTCGATCTCCAATAGTCCAATCCACAGAAGTAACTAAGTAAGAGTGTATTCTTCTTTTTTCATACACATGTGCTCTGAAAAAATAATTAGTGGTAAATATAAGCACAAGTACTGAGGGCTGATATGGACTAATATTGCTGGACTAACTATTTATATACTGGCTAATTGCTAGGTAAAACCCATAAACTTTATTAATTAATCTAATATTAGTTCATTTTTAGCTCATTGCGCCACGCATATATCATACTAACTATTAGACCTGTTTTAGTCCATGCAATGCAAACAGGGCCTTAGTTCACATAAACACCAATGTGTACTCTTCTTAACAAGCAGCTTGCCCTCGATCACTGGAGAGTGGAGACGTGGCCTGACGCCGGATCGGATGAAGCACCTGGCACAACACTTTTGTCGATTAGCCGCATGGAGCAAGTATGATCTACACTGCAGATAACAAACTTCTAAGCACATGCATGAATGCATGGTATCGCAAATGTGCGCACAGCGCACGTACGCGAGGAATGAAGGATATCGATCGATCGAAGTGGCGTCAGAGTATCGATCTGCCGGCTAACTGCCTTAACTAACTCCAACGCGAGCCATGCCGATGATAACTGAATCCGCTACCTAAGCTAGCTGCTGCCTCTCTACACCATGCACGAACTCTGCGTCTCTGCCCTGCCCCGCACGTACTCCGGGGAAGGAAAAGAAACAAGTCAGACGACGCAGAGCGCGCGTGAAGTCGTCCCTCTCCACACTACTAACGCCGGCCGTCGAGGCAGACCATGGACGACGGCTCCAGCGAGGCGCCTCCGCCCGCCGGCGACCGGGAGGCGGCCCGGTGGCACGAGGGGTGCCCCGGGTGCAGGCTCGAGAGGAGGGCGCAGGCCAGCGACCGGATTCCGTACAGGGAATTCCTCTTCATCTGGATCGCCTCCCTCTGCTCCAGTATGATCATTACCCATGCGTAATATCTTCTACGTACAGGAAGATCAATGCTTGCACGGGGTATTGGCGAGTAGCTACTGATTGCCGCCGCCGCCGCCGCGGTGGCCGGAGGCTGAGAAGAACGCGCCCACCGGCCGAAGCGGTATGCGTAGGTCAGTAGAAGGGCTTTTGCGGAGTTGTAGGCCTGCTGGGCTAATATGTTGGGCCTCCAGCGGCAGCAACCCATCATTAGGGCCCCGCGGCCGCAAGTGTTTATGCGGCTTGTTTTCAAAAAATTGCATATCGCGGCCTCTCTAATACTGCTAGAGTGCTAGCTTATCTACGTGACACTAATCTCCTCTGTCCCCTAAAACCTTGGTTTGGGGTCCACCACTGCTAGGTGATGATCTGATCAAACAGCTCGGAACGTAGAGAGGCCATAGCACTCTTAATGTCAGAGCTTGATTCACATTGATTTTTTTTCTTCACCTTTTCTCTGTATGAAGTGATGCGCATTGTTTTCTGTTTTTCAGTTCAATCACATCGAATTGGTTTTATCTGTTGTATTGGTTAACCCCTCACCTTTTTGTTGTTCCAGCTCTGCCGATCCAGTCATTGTTCCCCTATCTATACTTCATGGTAGCTCTTTATCAATACTACTCGGCAGCCACTAACTAGAGGGTGTAGTGTTGGAACATCAACACTTTTTTTTTCTTTTTTTTGATGCTAACATCAAACACTTTTGTGGGCGGGTTGGTATCACAGTACGTACGCTCTGTACCACAAAGCATGGCACATCATCACGTGGCTGATGGCCCTCTCATCTGGCCTCTGCGCTGCGCCGCGCTGCTCCGCTCATCACCCGGCATTGGCGCAAGCAGTTTGTCTCAGCTCGCCGCCCTACTTGATGAGCCCTGAGCTGAGCTGGTGGGTGATAAGTGGCCAGGAAGATTGGCTATAGACTCTTGACGAGCAGTTATCTGTTGGCCGAACGAAAGTGATGGCATTAACTCATATGATGTGCGAAGAAAGAACTCATTTCCTGAATTGTCAGATCCATTTCTGGTGAAATTCGAGAAAAAAAAATCTTGTATGGCCACAGCCCTAGCGTCCAAAACACATCTCTGCTTGTTGGAAGCTATCTTGCTGACTTGCTCTAAGAGCAACTCCAAGAGATTAGGTATAATCTTAGCTATATTTAAAGGTTACCAAGGACTCTAAAATAGTATACAACATCTTAAAATATAGAGTAAACCAACATACTCTTCAAAACTGAATCATCCATATCCAAATTATCTTTTTGAGCCCACGCAAAAACAAAAAAATCAACCAACGCAATAAAAATTTATCTGTGCCGATCCATTTTTCCCAGGAGCGCATGCAGGAGGGAATTGTGATCTGTTTTTTCCGGGAGCACGCGCAGGGAAGGTTTTACCGAGCAAAATCGCTCGGCATAGATGACGAGCGGAGGGGACTTGATAGTGAGGCGGATTGCGAGCAAACGATAATACCGATTCTGTTGGGAAGAACGGGCAGGCCTCGGTCCATCGTTATCAACACACTGCACATGTGCTCTGAAAAAATAATTATGGTAAATATATAGCACAAGTACTGAGGGCTGATATGGACTAATATTGCTGGACTAACTATTTATATACTGGCTAATTGCTAGGTAAAACCCATAAACTTTATTAATTAATCTAATATTAGTTCATTTTTAGCTCATTGCGCCACGCATATATCATACTAACTATTAGACCTGTTTTAGTCCATGCAATGCAAACAGGGCCTTAGTTCACATAAACACCAATGTGTACTCTTCTTAACAAGCAGCTTGCCCTCGATCACTGGAGAGTGGAGACGTGGCCTGACGCCGGATCGGATGAAGCACCTGGCACAACACTTTTGTCGATTAGCCGCATGGAGCAAGTATGATCTACACTGCAGATAACAAACTTCTAAGCACATGCATGAATGCATGGTATCGCAAATGTGCGCACAGCGCACGTACGCGAGGAATGAAGGATATCGATCGATCGAAGTGGCGTCAGAGTATCGATCTGCCGGCTAACTGCCTTAACTAACTCCAACGCGAGCCATGCCGATGATAACTGAATCCGCTACCTAAGCTAGCTGCTGCCTCTCTACACCATGCACGAACTCTGCGTCTCTGCCCTGCCCCGCACGTACTCCGGGGAAGGAAAAGAAACAAGTCAGACGACGCAGAGCGCGCGTGAAGTCGTCCCTCTCCACACTACTAACGCCGGCCGTCGAGGCAGACCATGGACGACGGCTCCAGCGAGGCGCCTCCGCCCGCCGGCGACCGGGAGGCGGCGCGGTGGCGTGAGGGGTGTCCCGGGTGCAGGCTCGAGAGGAGGGCGCAGGCCAGCGACCGGATTCCGTACAGGGAATTCCTCTTCATCTGGATCGCCTCCCTCTGCTCCAGTATGATCATTACCCATGCGTAATATCTTCTACGTACAGGAAGATCAATGCTTGCACGGGGTATTGGCGAGTAGCTACTGATTGCCGCCGCCGCCGCCGCGGTGGCCGGAGGCTGAGAAGAACGCGCCCACCGGCCGAAGCGGTATGCGTAGGTCAGTAGAAGGGCTTTTGCGGAGTTGTAGGCCTGCTGGGCTAATATGTTGGGCCTCCAGCGGCAGCAACCCATCATTAGGGCCCCGCGGCCGCAAGTGTTTATGCGGCTTGTTTTCAAAAAATTGCATATCGCGGCCTCTCTAATACTGCTAGAGTGCTAGCTTATCTACGTGACACTAATCTCCTCTGTCCCCTAAAACCTTGGTTTGGGGTCCACCACTGCTAGGTGATGATCTGATCAAACAGCTCGGAACGTAGAGAGGCCATAGCACTCTTAATGTCAGAGCTTGATTCACATTGATTTTTTTTCTTCACCTTTTCTCTGTATGAAGTGATGCGCATTGTTTTCTGTTTTTCAGTTCAATCACATCGAATTGGTTTTATCTGTTGTATTGGTTAACCCCTCACCTTTTTGTTGTTCCAGCTCTGCCGATCCAGTCATTGTTCCCCTATCTATACTTCATGGTATGTATAGATGTCTAGAATCTAAAACTTTACCTTCGTTGACATACACAAAAAAACCTGCAATCCTATCTATACGTCATAGTGTGTGTGTATGTATAGCATCTAAAACTGTTTGTTATTTGCAATACAACAGATCAGAGACCTGAAAATCGCAAAGCAGGAGCAAGACATCGGGTTCTATGCTGGTTTTGTTGGTGAGTAATGTCTTCTCTCATATAGTTGAGATTTCACATGTCGTTTTTTATACTTTTATACTCTTAATCTCAATCAAGTCGCATGTGCATTTTCCTCAACTAAAGTAGACTGTAGTTTCTACCGCAGTTCAGTGATAGTTATCATCATTTGTTACTGTCTTACTGACTGTCATTGTGGATTCCAGGGGCAACTTATTTCCTTGCTAGAACCTTCAGTTCTGTGCCATGGGGCATATTTGCCGACAAATATGGAAGGAAGCCATGCATTGTGATCAGCATCCTCTCAGTGTAGGGAACATTCAGCCACATTATGGGATCATACTCAGTTAGTACTCCATCAGCAAAGTAAACCTGTGTTTTGATTTTTCAGGATTGTGTTCAACACACTCTTTGGCCTTAGCACAACTTACTGGATGGCAATTGTAACTAGGGGGTTGCTTGGGTTGCTTTGTGGCATACTGGGGCCAATCAAGGTAAATTTATTGTCTCAATTGCTGGCCCCAATTCGCGAATGACAATAGCTATTAGATGCTCATGGATGCATATGTATTTTCCAGGCCTATGCTACAGAAGTTTGCAGGAAAGAGCACCAAGCTCTGGGAATCTCTCTTGTAAGAACAATCCCTAGTACCATTTGCATTTCAAACCTTCAGCTTCTTCTTTTGAACAAATCTCCAGTTTGTAGTGTTTATCCTTAAAGTTGTAGCTAACTTAGGTCTAACACTATGTCCTAGGTTACTTCATCTCGAGCTATAGCTCTTGTTATTGGACCAGCTATTGGAGGGTTCCTTGCACAGGTGAGGTCAATTGCACTTTTTATAGTGTCATAAAACAACCATTGCAAAAAAGTACATGACTAACATTATCCATCCCTTAATCATGTATTAGCCTGCAGAAAAGTACCCAAATATTTTCTCAAAAGAGTCCATATTTGGAAGGTAAATTATTGCTCCTACAATTCCTATTATTTCGATTTCTTTATCATGTTGAGCATAATATAAACCTTTGGAATTTACATCTACTTTCAGGTTT
The DNA here is from genome assembly GCA_900205405.1 of Echinochloa crus-galli. Classification (NCBI taxonomy): domain Eukaryota; kingdom Viridiplantae; phylum Streptophyta; class Magnoliopsida; order Poales; family Poaceae; genus Echinochloa; species Echinochloa crus-galli. The sequence continues at coordinate 405,260 of OAMR01000409.1, forward strand.
CCGTACTTCCTCCCAAGCTTTGTCATATCCATACTAGCAGCAGGATCATGTATTGCATGCATATGGCTTCCGGTATGCCACATCATCTCCCTTATGATTATTTCCCTTGAAAATCCAAATGGTTACATCTCTTAAAGAAAATAAACTAAATCAAATATATCAGGATTGATACATCTTTGTTCAGTACAAGTTTCAGTACTATTACACCGATAAAGAAAGAATTTTCTTTTCTAAAAAACACAGAAAAAATTCCTTCCAAAATTTTCATAAGATTTTGAGAAAGTTCCTTAGAATTTATACCATTTTGTCAGGAAACGCTGCATTTCCATGATGATGAAAAGATAGAAGCTATTGATCAACTGGAGGCACAAGTTGCTGGCTCGAACTTAGGAGGTGGAAAAGCTAAAGAATCTAGTGACACATCTACAAAGAATCTGCTAAAGAACTGGCAATTGATGTCTGCAGTAATCCTCTACTGTATCTTTTGTCTCCATGACACAGCTTATCTTGAGGTGATCTATGTTCTCTATTTCCGAATCTTTACTGAGTAATCATGAGAGTAACTTCTTCAATAACAATTCGTTATGAGGGGTAGCCAATAATATCATTGAAGTTGTAGCCCTTGAAATAGCTGATAAGATGCCCATGGGGGATCCTAACATGCTCTCCTAATATCATCTTCAGACATTTTCGCTCTGGGCAGTGAGCAGCAGAAAATTCCGGGGCCTGAGCTTGACCTCCCAGGATGTCGGTATTGTGCTTGCGGTCTCAGGTATTTTTCTTTTCTAGTGTTTAAGCAAATGATTGTTGCACATATGAAGCCCAATCCCTTCCAGAAATAATACACAAACATAACCTGCAAAGTAAAATCAGCACGTAAATAGTATGCGTGTTTTTACCACTTCCAGTAGTGTTGCCGGATTATTTACCTGACCAGAATTTCACTTGATCATTATTGTAGGTGTTGGTGTTCTAGTATATCAGCTTGCTGTTTATCCTTTCCTTGTCAAGAAATTCGGAGCGATCAGGCCATTACGTCCTGCAGCGGTATGTTACATCTTTGTGAGATTTGCTTCAGTACATCACTTGTAAAAAATTAAGAATCTTAAACAAAGTAGTTTAATGTTACTTGGGTGAACAAGTATGCGTTAAATCAATAAAGTAAAATATGGTTATATTGTAGATTTTAATATTAGGTGTGGAAAATATTGATTGAATTCCTTTTATGAAAACTGACTGGGTGTGCAGGACATAGATATTTCTAAAAGAGATGTATTGAAGTAATCCTTATTGTTAAGATACTTCTTTAATGGCATCCATCTTTCCAGTGCCAAATCTAAATGGGTATTGATTTGTAGGTATTGTCTATACTTCTTCTCATAACATACCCCTTCATGGCCAACCTACAAGGGATGGAGCTCAAAATACTAATCAACATGGCTTCTCTTTTCAAGAATGTGTTTTCTGTAAGTCAGCTTTTTTTTTAATGCATGTAAACATGTATATCGATCTTCCTAGAGAAAATAAACCCAGTCCTTTCCAAGGATTTTTTTTTAATTTTGAACAAAGTCTGATGTATGTTTGAACAAAACAGGCTACCATTACTACTGCCTGCAACATTCTGCAAAATACCGCAGTGGTAAGCATCAATCCTGTCTGATAGGCTCATTTGTGCTCAATACATGTGCACTATCATTTTTCTGGATTCTAACTTCTCTGACGAAATATGTGCAGACACAAGAACAAAGAGGTGTCGCGAATGGCATCTCTGTGACTCTCATGTCATTGTTCAAAGGTGTGGCTCCAGCGGCTGCAGGAATTTTGTAAGTAGTACCTTTTCTTCATCTGGACAAAAATGTACTCTCTTTTCCCAATTGCTTAGTTTTTTTTCTTCCCTTTTTTTTACAGGTTTTCGTGGGCTCAGAAGCACATGACTGGACTGTTCTTACCAGGTATGTAAACAACACACCAATGCTTACAAGTTACATGTGAACTCTATGCCTTTCCTGCAGAGGATGGCAGGCAGCTAAAACACAAGAAATTACTGAGTGCATATTCTTGTTTGATTAATGCAAAATGCAGGTGATCAGATCCTGTTCCTGATGATAAACATGGTGTCGGTAATTGGGCTATTCCTAACGTTCAAGCCGTTTTTTAACATGTCAAATGCGTTGAGGCGTTCATAGCCCCTCTACATGTGGTTCGTCACCTGTGGGTTAAATCAGGGGCACTAGTCAGATAACAGGCCTCGGTTTAAATCTACGAAAATTCGTGTACTATCGGCCCTTTTCTCCTTATGTTCAATTCTGTAATCAGTGTAAAAGGCGCGCTCCAAAATTTTGTGTAACCTCGAAGCACCAGATGCTTCATTTATTTATGATAAAATGAGATTGTGATGAGCCTTGCCGTCCCCTTTATTTCCTGGGTCAACTAGCGCAGTGCACCAGCGCTGACCTCTGATATAGATAACAGAGAACTACAAAGCATAATGTTGTTTAGAGTTAAGTGAGACTGCAAACAACTCCCTATATAAGTTACTTCGAGTTACAAAGTTTCTTCCCCCACGTAATATTCCTTGTTACTATCTTTGACTTAGTGCATGTCAACAAATCATAAGTTGTGACCTCCATTGCTCATATGAGCCACTAGCATTGATTGGAAGGAACGGGTGAGCCACTTAGATCAAATTTAAAGACGTATTTGACTCCTAGTACAAAAAACTGGACCGGACCGCCAGTTAAACCGGAAAAACCAGAAACCGACGAACCTATTGATTCAGTCCGGTTAAAAGATCGGCCAGGGTAAAAAACCGGCATCTAAGAGCATAATCCCCGTCAATTGGGCTGCAATCAGCGCTTGTTGGGCCGAAATCGATGGTTGCTGAGCTGCAATCGGCGGTTACTGGGCTGAAATCGGACCTAGTACTTCAGTTTGATGAAAAACAAAAGAAAACAAGGCGAAAGGGAGATTTGAACCTTGGTCCTGGCGCCTCCGCTAACCATCTTAGCAACATTTTGCATGTGATGTAGTGGAGTATATTCACTATATATGGATAATCAAACCGCGGTCCAGGCCAGCTCACCGGTTGGACCCTTGAACCATCGAACCGACGGTCTCATCGGTTCAATGACAGGTCGGTTTTTCGTACTTTGATTTGACTAACTCTTGATCAAGATCATTACGATTTAATATTTTTCTATTCCAAATATGTCTTGCATCCGTAGATGGATGGGAAAATAATAAAGAAAAAAAATTCAAATTACTACCTTGAATACGAACACACTCTGAATAACCCTTAAACAACCACACCAGTATTTTTCTATCAGCTCAAATCAGCACCAGTCAGCAGTATTTTTCTCAGCATAAATCAGCACACCAGCCACTAGCCAACAGTATTTTTCTCTCGGCACAAATCAGCATCAATCAACCAATCTACCCGTTGTGACTGTTTTGAGCTGTTATGACGCCATAGACAATGACATACGTTGCTACTACTTCAAAAAGAATTGACTAATGTACAATATTTCAATCATCAATTAACGAGAATGGAGCACAAGTCGAAAGTCCCTAATATTGCAACATGCATGAAGTCCCTCTATGGTCCTAATATGCATGAATAAAAACGACTATGTTTCATTTGTTAATGCGTTGCTGTGAGACAGGATTAAATATACACAAGGCCAAGTTGACCACACTATGTCAGTATAGCAAAGCCTCACAACGTCAGAATGACGTCTATTCTCAACCTGAGATCTAATCTTGTTGAAAAAATACAGTTTTTTTATATATATATATGCTCGTTCAAGTGCAGCGGTCTGCCTGCCTCCGAACAGGTTCGGGCATGCAAAGGACTCGGAGAGGCAGTAAGCACAAAAAAAGGGCGACCACATGGATATGATTATATGTTTTGCCCCTCTAGCAATTTAGCTTCGACCAGTCTCGTACTCTAGAAACGCTGGGTTCAGTTCAAGTGTTACATTACATGGACATTCCACCTTTACCCAGATCTAAGATTCTACCGCAAGCAACACAGAACAAATTGCAATTTGCCCTCAGATCCCCAAAACAGGCTATCAACATATCTCATAAGTGCAAAAGCACGCGACAGCCATCAGCCGTCTCACCCAACTCTGTTGGACACCGTTTGGTAAATGGACTTCAGCTGAGTATTCCACTTTTCAATGGCATTGTACTTCCTCATCCCCTTGGACCTGCAAGAATTAAAAAAAAATCACCATCTGAACCGGACCACACAAAACATAGTATTAAAGCAACAGAGAAAAAAAAAGGTTGGGACTACACACCTGTCTCCACGTTCTAGCAGCTTGTTCACCTGATCTATGTGGCCCTGGATACGGTTGTCCAGAATCAGCGATACCAACAGCTGCTCAACATCCTTTTCAGGGACATTCAGTTCCTAAACAGAGATTGTGATAAGATAAATAGGTGTCATCGAGCACTGAAATATAATTCCTATATGTAGATGGCGTCTAATAGTTGCTGCCACTCAACACAATGAAAAACATTGAGTCTGGATCTTGACTTATATTTTAATATCCTGAATAGCAAATAGCCAAATACATGAGCCCACATGATTTAATCATTTGTGTAACTTCTGCTATAGCAGAGGATTTTCAAATTTATATATGATAATAAAGCAAAGTAAAAAACAACCTAATGCGGAACTGAAGTGCCATTTCTTTTCACAGAGAATATGATGGGCATGCAGCAGAGTAAAAATTTACCTGTGAAATGAATGGTATCCTGATCCGTGTATAGGGCTTAATAAGCTTGAGCAGGACTTGAGTTCTGATGTTCTTCAATAGATCCTCAATATAGTTACGGATAAAAGGATCGTCCATTATTGTTCTTCTATTACTCTGCCAAAATTTCATCAACAATTACATGAGTTTGTGTATACAAAAAAAAAAGGAGCTGAACGAGAGAATAAAAGTGAACATTTAGGCACATAGGCACACCTTTAGGATCTTTTCAAATTCCATGATGTCGTTCTTCTGGTATGCTGCAATCAAGTTTGTCATTGCAAGAATTTCAGGATCATTTTTGTACCTGCAAGCATTTGAGACTTCAGGGTGGTAGGAAAATCAAGCTACAAGATTTACACGGGGATCATCGGATATCTTACGGCTTGGCCTCTTGTCCATCGAAGGGATTAACTTCAGATTCCATCAACATATTGGCAAGGACCAGATATCTAATTCACAACAAAAATAAATAATGTTCATATGGATCACAGTATGTCACAACTCATCTACCTATGAACTTAAGGTAGGAGACTACAAGGAGAGAAGTGCATAGGTTTAAATAGGTACTTGAGGCATTGAATTCTCCGTGGATTTCCTGCTTCATCGTAGTTCTTGAAAGCTTCGAAGAAATCAGTCGCAGCATCTGCCCACTGCCTCTCAGCCATGTGCATCTTCCCACCACATTCACGAATTATACCCATGATTCTTGGATGAGGTATCGCTGATTTGATAGAAAGAGCCCTCTGATACAATTCCTGCAGCAGAGATTCACTTTAGAATTCAGATAATGCATTTCAAGAAAACAGCAATCTAAAGCAGGATTATTGCAGCCGAATAAATGAGGACAAGAAAAGCAAAAGGGTACAAAAGAGAAGTATCAGTCTTGAGGATTTAAGGCTACAAAAGCAGAAAAGAAAACAAATCCATTTTATCCCATGAATACAGTGGCGCTCATAACATATTATACTATCAAAATAGCTAAAAGGTCTCCTGTAAATTGAGATAAGCTGATAAAGTTAGGTATTCGATCAAATTTCATCTAGGATAACTATGCCTCCCAGAATTTGAGATAAAACTAAGTGTTCCATCCTATTTCAGACAGAATAAGCATTAAATTAGCATGATGGCAACTATAATCTTAAAAGTTACAGAACTTATGTACTAGGATCCAAACCCTGATTTAAGCTGAGAGTGAAGAACCATTTAGTGAAAGAAGACGATCAAATATAAGTCAGTATGCAAGTGCATATCATCCAATGACTCACACAAATAATTAGTATACAAGAAAACAAGAGTTAAAATAATTAGAAGACACGGCAAAATGGAGAATAACAGAATAACAATTTACACACAGCAAATTTAACATAAAATGTTAGAAAATAGTACGCCATAACCTAAAGAGACAAGCAAATAGGCAAACAAGGATGCCTTACCTTAAGCTTTTTATTGTTCTTTGTTTCAGTGTACATTTGGATTTCAATAGCATAGACTTCCAAAAGCTGTGTGCCTTTCTTTTGATCATCAGAACCATCTTCCTTTTGACAAGATTTATGCAGCTCCTTCAGTATCTGCCAGAAAGATAACATGGGTAATAATTTCTTAATAAGGTTTGCAAATTCATTACAATGAAAGAGTATAACTAAAGAACAGTTCCAAGGACCTTGCTCATGCGACCATACTCCCCCATATCAAACCAGATTTTACAAAGCTTCAGGTTTGTCTTGAACCATAGTCTCTGCACCAGAAACAATAAAAAACTATAAAGAACCGTTCCGCCCATAAAACTTTAGTTCAGGTAATGCAACAGATCCAACCTCATTTTTTGCTTCTTCAAGTGCTTTCAGTGTTGTCTGGTAGAACTCTTGCAAAAGAGAAAAGTTCTGACTAGCTGATCCAGAAACAAAATCCATTATGTTGTTTATACATTTCTCGCTGTAGTTTCGGGTCACAGCAGATTTTATGTATGTTAACATCTCCCTGTAGGCATCCATCATTTCTTTGTATTTCCCCAGCTTATAGTAAAGCTTGACAGTTTGTTTGAGAGCTTTAAATCCCCTACAAAGGTTACGAGTAAAGCATAAGTGCAAGGATGACAAAAATGACATTAGATTGACAATTAAATACAATTAATTTCACAAAAAAAAACTGTGCCTTAATAAAAGTGTGATTGTTTAATTATAATGGTACAAACCACCGACGTTAAAGAAATGACTTTCTTTAGCTTCAGTAGAAATTTAGAACAAGGTGCAACATAAAGTAATGTTCATGAATAATACTTTGACCAAGATTTAAACGTTATCGTAGTGAAACATGTTGAAAAAGGGAAGCCATGTAGAGCCAGTTGATCAATAAGCAATCAGGAAGATATCTTGCCAACCAGACAAATCTAAAAATCCTTCATTACTTTATCAGGGTTCCACTGCTCAAGCAATTTCAAGTTGGTTTCTACATTTCGGCCTTTCTTTTCTTTCATTCTTGATAGGTTTTTTCACGCAATAAGTGTCAAACAGCTTTTGCAGCCTAAACTGACATAAAAGAATAGCCCACAACCGACCCAAATCCACTAAACTCAATATAAACTGAGATAAAAGCAGGTTTAGATCATGTTTAAACCAGAAAACTAGTTTCATCAGTACATCCAGCCCATGAACATTTTATTATTACATTAACATGTGCGCAGCCAAATACATCTGTTCGCGCCATTCAGGTTATATATGTCCTTAGAGATTTAGATTCTTCATCATGAAAAATTGCAACAATCATTAAATGTTAATTTAGTTCACAGGATATTGTAGATGTCCTGGTCAAGCCCATCTGAGGACAAACTTTTCTAAGGCTCATCTTATATCCTAAACTTCAGGCACAGGCACAAAGCAAAGAGGATATTAGTGTGCAACATTTTGCATATATAAGTATCCGAACATTTGAGATTTTGAGTTCCTAAATCTTAAGGATGACGATTAGGCTAGCTACCATATAAGATTATGCTTACTCGGTATTCACCATGATGAATTGCCACAGAAACAGCCAAAGCAAATGAAACAGAATAGTGAACGTTGAATAGATTGAATTAACACTTACCATTCAGCCTTTTCTGGCTCCATTTTGACTACTTGATCAAAACCAGCAAGTGCGCCTTCTGGGTCTGTCTCAACCATACCTGCAGAAAGGTAGTAACAGCATTAACAACTTTGTTGTCCTTTAAGCACACAATTTATACATGCCTCTATGATTCCATCACACAGGTCGAAGTACTCTTCCATGAACTAAAAAGGGGTAGGAATATCTAACATTTGAGTGCTACCATTAAGAGACTAATCAGGCTCATACAGAATATACAGATAAAACCAATCTCCAACAAGTCTATGCAATAAAAAATTGATTGACAGAAATCTTGGGATGTTTTTTATACATGTTCAGGAAATTAAGCTGTAGATTAAATTCATAGGTTACAAGAACTTGTAGAAAACGTAGGACTCTTACTTCTTAAATCCCCATTAATGTATAGTTATGATTAACAAACCTATAAAATATATATCTAAGGAAGAAAGGGGCATATGCTGACAAGTAAATCTTGCATATAGAAATAAATGGTGAGATTAGTGGCATATCGCTTGCATTGAAGGCTAATAGTTACACATTAATCCTTGAATCAAAAAAGGGGCAAGTCAAAGAATCTTGTCTGAACTGAAAGGAAAAGAAAGACTTCCGATAATAAGAAGGAACTGAATTAATTATTTATCACTCTCACATTTTCTATTCTAGAATATTTTATGAATTAACATAACAAAAAAAACAGTGAACTTCCTTCCATACATGGTAGGGCACTAGGATCAGTGTTTTAAATCAGATGCAAAAACGAAGAGATGGAAGCATAAAACGTGTGTTAAACTCTGAAGGGGACTCACCACTAATTAAAGCACTAAAAGTTTATATTGCTGTTTTCATTTAATTCTTTCCAAGCTAAAAAATTTGCATGAAGCCACATTATTAATTTATTATTCATGTCAAAGTTGTATGACTTTTTAGTGTTATTCCCCAGGAAGCCGCCAAGCATGCCTAGGCACTAGGCGACACCACCTCTACCAACCACCCTGCTAGGGCATCCAATTACGCCAGATGATTAGGTGCTAGGCCAGATGCCCAAATAACATCAAGGGAGAGACAGATTTTTGGCAACAATTAGAACAGATGCTAATTATTTGCCTATTTGGTATTCCTGTGTTTTAACTGTTTTGTAGTTGTTACTAAAGGGGAAAAATCTGTGTGGACCCTAACTTTAATCGTCAGTTACAGAGAAGACAGCAGAACTAACAGCAAGCAAGAATTGTCAGCTAGTTGGCACATGGTGGTAACGCCTCCTAGTTAATTCCATCAGCGATGTCGCAATACAAATGAAACTCAAAACATGAACAAACGTGAATACTGGACAACCCACTGACATCCATCACAGTCAATTTAACTTATTTATATCCCCCGAGACAATGACATTGTTAACATGCCTCCAACCTCCTCACAAGGACAAGAGGCATAGCCAAATTAGCAACAAAAGTGGTATCCATCCGTTAGAACACAAATGAGAACCCCAACAGTACCGTCGGAGAATGCGTATGCGCAACAAGAATACAACTATCAGATAATCCACGCGCTCTCGTTTCTCTGAGAAACACCCGATTCGCAAGACGGGGGAGAAGAAAACAGAACCTTTGGAGTTGTAGTACTGGTTCTCGATGTCGACGTCCTGCTCCTCCGGCTCCTCGTCCGAGTACTCGAACCCGTAATCCTCCATGTCCGCATCTAATCAGTCACCACCAAGCGCACCGCGATCAGAGAAAATCATCCCAATCAAGAGCAGGAAAACCTAGGTGCGCTAATCAGAGGGTGCGCGCTTACCGGAGCCCATGGCGGCGTCGAGGGTGCGGCGAGCGCGGCGGGGGAGTCCACGAAGCGGGGGTGCAGGGGCTAGGGTTTCTGGGAGGCGAGGGGTTTGCGGCTTTGCGCCCTTGCGCCTCGCGGAGAGTCGAAGAGCAGATGGGAGGAGATGGGAGTGGGACGGGAAGGGAGGGCAATTTTTGTGTTTAGGCCCCTGTAGAAATAACAGACTCGCCGCTCATGTTCTCCACGCGAGACACGCCATTCGGTTCGGGTTGGGACTTGGGAGTTTTTTTTCCCTTTTATTATCCATTCTCCTTTATGTTAGTGTTTAGGGTTCAATTCATGTTTAATTTCTATAATATTTTACTAGCAAAATTATCCGTGCGTTGCTACGGACAAAAATTATATAAATATATTAAAATATAATCTATCCTCAGTTGAATATACAACACTTTTATTTCAGAGGAATGACTTACTTAATACTGTGTAGTTTGTCGTGAAGGAATACTATCCATTCACCACTACACCTCCAAATATCTTTCAGTTCCACAGTTTTACCAGAAATAGAAATGATAAAGCTGGAAATATACTTTGACTTGCTATTTTTTTCTTACCGCAAAACTTTATTTCATTAATATATTTTCGATTGAAAATAAATAAATCTTAATGCTAATGTATTTTGTCACAAAAACCTGCTCACACACACAATTAGTATTTGGGCATTGAGATTTATTAATGCTAAATATATTTTGCAAGTCTAACCTCTCTTTTTTTGCCTGGAAAGACCCCTAATACTACCCTTCTTCGGTTCTTCTACACAAACATGTGAAAGGACCACCCACCATCAGCAGCCGTGAGGCCTGATCACCACCAATGTCTGACCTCACATCGCACTGTTTCAGTCCATCAATCTGGCGCTTCTCTGTTTTTTTTAATAGAGGCGCTGGCCCAGACACCACCGCTCCGCATGCTTCTGCTTGGCTATTGGCTCCAACCATTAGACGGAAATACACAGTGACCTAGCCTCTCCCTTTTTTTTTCACCCGCGTCGGATGTGGGTCAGGAGTCAGGACTTAACTCCAATCCGGAAATCTGGCCTCTCTAATAAAAGGACCGCGGGTTAATTAATAAAATTTTATAGTGTATATTTTATTTTCCCTGTTGAAGCTACTGTCCTCCTATTTTTAGGTTACAAGTGTGAGCTGATTGTGTGTAGAAGCTGACAAAAAGAGTGATGAATTTTCATTTGCTCTTAGTTATTTATTATAGCTAAAAACAATTGTCGGAAGATTTTGTGTGGCTATGGATGCTCCTACGTATTGGTGTTTGGAAAATAAGAAGCAAACGGAAAGAACAGACTGTCCATAGTGGACTGAACGTCAACTTGGGAGAGAAATACACATGACACCCAGGTTCGGATATGATGGACCACATTGGGACCGCGGGTTAATTAATAAAATTTTATAGTGTATATTTTATTTTCCCTGTTGAAGCTACTGTCCTCCTATTTTTAGGTTACAAGTGTGAGCTGATTGTGTGTAGAAGCTGACAAAAAGAGTGATGAATTTTCATTTGCTTTTAGTTATTTCTTATAGCTAAAAACAATTGTCGGCATCGGCAATATTAGCTTCATCGAAACAATAAATAACTCACTATCACTTCCACCATTATATAATACTAGTATTATCAATTAAATTTTGTTGAGGCTTATTGTTCTATAGTAAGCATGTGTGCGTAATTTAATTTGTCAAAGTTAATTTTAATATCAGTCTCTAAGCATATCTTAATTTTTTTTATCTAGGTACATGAACTCTTAAATTGCATATTCAAAATTTTGACCTTATTCTAGGTTTTTGGATAGGTCCACGTTACCAGTGGCAGCCACTGTGATTCCCGCATACAAGTATCGGAATAACTGGTTAGAGAACATAGCTCGTAATACTTTGGTTTAGATGATTTTTAATAAAATCATTAATGTGGCATTCTACTTCACAATGTTTTGTGAAGTATTTTACAAGTATATACTAGATGCAGGTATGGTTTATGTGATCGCCAAACTATGCATGCTTAATGATAGCACACGTCAGCTGAGGTTGAGTTGGACCGATTAAGACAGATTTAAGGTCCTAAATATACAACTATAAGAGTTTATGGACTTCGATGAGAATATGTGAAAATTTTATGAATTATTAAGACAATCACTATATATACACATGTGCTTTTTAGAATTTTTGAAGTGTATTCCCTCCGCCCTCAAATACAAAGCATATAAGCATTCAAAATTTCTCCTCAAATATAAGGTATTCTAGGCACATTTAAACAATTCTTCAATTAATTATCCTCCGAGTTGGCACGATTACTTTGATTGATTGTTGGATTAATTAAAGTAGGCTTATCCACAACAGCCATTGAAACAAACAATATTGCTCCCTACGTTATAACTCATGGGTATATCTCTTTTTTTTTCAGTTTCGCCTAAACCATTGTGGAATGTTTAGAATGCCTGGTATTTCAGGACAAAGGGAGTAGAACCATATAAAACCCAGACAGGGAATCCTGCTTGAATCTTGGAGAACAAATGAAATAGGGAGATGGATAGGTGGATCTCCCCTTTGAGATAACCAAATCCGCTATACTAACGAATGTTACGTGAGGTTCTTACAAATGCGTTTAGAGACAATTGCCACATCTATACTATAAAGAGAATTAGATTTGAAAACACTTCTCACCAATAAAAAAACCCCATACCCACCTCACATAGGACCCACCGGGAAAATTGGTTGATGAATGGTCAAAAAAGAGGGGAGAAGGACATTCCTGTGTTAATTTCCCCCTCTAAACCCAAAACTTTTTTCACCCAAAAAAGGACCCACCTAAATATACCCACATTTGTACCCACGTCTATACACAATTATCCCGTATTACTAAAAGACAATAAATTAGAGCGTTTTTCTCCATATAAATAAATGCCAACTATCATGTGTTTTGAGAATATCTAAATCTCTCTATACATGAGAGAGCGAATATAAATATTTTTAAAAGCGTTTTGCACTAAAATGAAGTGATATTGTTTTACTACCTACATGTTATTAATAAACGTGCGTGCCGCACGTACGTTCTTGCTAGTATATTGTAAAAGGTTGCTAAATGGAAATAGGTAAAATTCACATGGTATAGCCTAATAGCCAAATGCGTTACATAGTTTCTAGTGTTACACAATTGTCAGCCAATCATGCTTGGCAGTTGGCACATTCATCGTTCTTATTTCCAAATTCACATTTATGCGAATAGAAATTCACCAGGATCATGTGTGATACAGTGGACTTAGCTAATGATCATATCTGTATGCTGTTGGCTTCAGTATCAGTACAACTTCCGACACTCCCTTCTGCTGGAAAACCGGAACGCTCACTTCTGATGCAGTTCACTCTTCACTGTCACTTGCATGGAGATGGAACACAACAAAAACTTGCCAAGCCTTACGCTGCCGAAGTCTCAATATTTTACAGACGAACACAAGAAGATGCAGGTCCTTTTTGACCATCCACCTTTCACCATGCAAAGCCCCTTAAGGAGAAAGCACCAACTTGTCTTTTGGGGGGAAATAATTCGGGGATAAACCTTCCTACAGACTCAGTAAACAAGCTGGGGCTCAAATTCAGCAAAATCGACTGAGCCTGACTCGATGGGGGGCATGAGGTACGCGGCGATGATCTCAGACACCAGTGCGGCAACAAGAGGAATCCTCTTCAGGTTCTTCACAAGGGGAATGTCGTCAGATTCTCCAACAGCAAGGATCTTCTGGTTGAACTCAACCATCCTGTCAAGCTTCCTCTTGAATTCAGGGTTCTCAACGTCCGGAACAGCAGGGAAGATCCTCGCTGTTGTGCGGTTGGTCTGCAGAGATATGCACACACTACATCATTAGTAAGGGCCTTGATTTACATTAACATTTCTTGAAGTAATTCATAAAGTCTCACTAGCACTGAAAGAGTCTAACAAGGTTCATTTCAATTTCTTTAATATTTACAAGGAACTGATTTCCATGTTAAGCAGTTGTTCAGAATTGTCTGAAACACAGTGAAGTGGCAACTAAGATGCATAAATGATTGGTCTGTTAAGAAAAGGCAGTTCATTTTTACCTCAATGATCACATGCATGTCAAATTCCTTGGTGTTCAGACCAATTCCCTCATAGAATGTAGTGCGTTGGCAGTCATTTAGGTACATGGTCACATACACCTGCAGAAGATTGTATATCACTATCGTCAAAATGGGGGCACAACAACCTTCAGAGTTAAGCCATCTATAACGAAGGAATAGCTTGAAATTACCGAGAGGCAGAAGAACCGTGACCAGAGCTTGGCCTTCCAGTCGTTAAGGAACTGTGGCTGAGCCTTGAGCAGGGCGGAGAAGAAGTCACCGTGCCTGTTCTCGTCCTGGCACCAGTTCTCGAAGTACTTGAAGATGGGGTACACCTGATACTCTGGGTTCGCCTTGAGGTGCCTGAAGATGGTGATATACCTCCAGTACCCAATCTTCTCAGACAGGTAGGTGGCGTAGAAGATGAACTTGGGCTTGAAGAAGGTGTATTTCCTAGCCTTGGTCAGGAACCCCAGGTCCAGCGCCAAGTTGAAGTCAGACAGACCCTTGTTCAAGAACCTAGACAGCGCAAATCAAAAAAGAAGTTTCAGCTGAATTTCTTCAGCACACTCAACTTTACTCCTAAAACTACAAATTGGACACCATAGGAGAACATGCATGGCTGAATTCATTGGACATTAGTATTTTGTTTGCACATGTACCCAGTTTCATTCCAATTATGCCTGCAAACTTAGAATATCTACATTTCCTTAACAAATTGAGGTACGAGCATCGTCTGTCTCGCTCAAAAGCATGAGAGTTTTCATGAGAAAGGCAGACAATTCTACTTCCTAATCATACAGAAATGCATCAGTAGGCTCCTAACTGCGCATTGTACGATTAAAGCAGATAATAAGAATCATAATGTACGTACCCAGCATGGCGCGCCTCGTCCCTGGACATGAGCGAGAAGATCTCGGCCACCACCGGGTTGGTTTTCTGCAGAGAAACGGAAACGTCAGTAACGCCCACCAGGTGCTCGCCGAAACGCCCACCCAGAATTCAGAGGCAAACCTTGAGCCTGCGGCCGAGCTCCTTGTAGAGGAGGAAGCCCGAGAACTCGGCGGTGCAGGAGCGCTCGAGGAACTCGACGAAGATCTGGCGGAGCGGGCCCTGCATCTTGTCGGCGGCCTCCTTGAACTCCTTGTTGCGCACGAAGTGGGTCTGGTTGTAGTCGGTCTTGAACTCCTGCAGCAGCGCGTCGAACTCCGCCTGGTTGAGCTGCTTGTTGATCTCGGCGTTGAAGAGCCGCTCCATCTCGTCGAAGTCGGTGGTGTAGAACCGCGGCGTGAGCAGCGTCTCCTGGATCTCCGTCTTGCCCCGCTTCTTGGGGCCCGACGGCTTGGGCGGCGCGGAGCCCAATCTAGCCGCACGCTGTTTCCCCGTCTCTTTCTTTCTCTCTGATTTTCTTTCCTTTTTTTTTCTTCTCCTTTTGCAGCAACTTCTTGTTATTATTATTATTATTATTTTCTGAAAATATTCTCAGCCTCTTATTTTTTTTATTTTGCTGCCGGGGCATTTATTTTTCATGCCGAAATTTGTGATTTTTCTTTGGGAACGAGATTTTTTTGGTGGTTTACTGGTTTATTGGAAACCGTTTTCTTGCTCTTGTTTGGGGAGCACGGAATCACTGCACCTCAAGCAAAAATCTAGTGAGAAGTGAGTGCTAACAAAATCTTGTAAAATGTGTGGCACTGGCATTTCAGGATCGATTTGCTGACTTTGTAAACAAGAGAGTCCGGTTTGTTGTTCAGGGAAAATGGAAACGTTTAGTGTTTTAGTTCTTAAAAAAAACAAGAGAAACAATGGGCTTGTGTGATACTGTGAGCGATTTCCAGGGACGAACAAAAACCATCTCGGGATTTCCGAGCTACTGGCCAGGATGGAGGCATGGAGCCAAGATTTTGTGTGGCTATGGATGCTCCTACGTATTGGTGTTTGGAAAATAAGAAGCAAACGGAAAGAACAGACTGTCCATAGTGGACTGAACGTCAACTTGGGAGAGAAATACACATGACACCCAGGTTCGGATATGATGGACCACATTGCTAGGTGAGCGCAAGAATACTTTGCTGCACATATTACCACCCTGGTTCACCACAAACCCATCTGTTTAATTTGAAGTAATAGAATCAGGTTTAGACCTCCTTTCAAAATTCGGGCGCAGGAATTTTACAGGAACGGTTTAATTTCACATAAAAATATACTAGCAAAGGCACATGTGCGCACGCACATGTATAAATATAAAATTAATTAAATATAACATGTAAAGATGCTTTCTAGCTGGTTGCACGTGCGCACGTACGTGTGTATATAGAGCTTTAGCTATTCTCAAATTTAGAGGCACATTATTTCTCAAGTTAGTTGGTCTTTATTTATATGGAGAAAAACTCTTCAATCTTTTGTCTATTAGCAATACGGGATAATTGTGTGCACGTGGGGAGTTAGGGGCCCACCTGGCCGGAGGTGGAGGGCCCACCTGGCCAGAGGTGGGTACGCGCGGGACGTTGGGTGAAAATTTTTTTGCGGAGAATGAACTAAAAGTGCCTGGAACATCCAATTTTTTCTTGTTTTCTTGTGTTTTTGTTCTCCTTCCCTCTCCAAAACCCGACAGGTGGGTCCACTGTGAGGGGGTGGGGGTGGGTTTTTTTGTTGGAAATCGTTTTCAATTCTCTAGGACCCTTTTAGTATAGATAGAAAACATGATAAAAAATCCCGCGTTTCAAATGATGCCTTAGGGCTGGTTTGGGAGCCGATAACCCGGGGTCCCTTTCCCGGGGAAGGACGCCCGGCCTGCACATACCGGGTGAATTTCCCGGAGAAGGGATGGGGATCCCCACGGGGTCGTCAGCTCCCAAAGGAGCCCTTATAGTGGGGTAAGTGCCTTAGGGGCTGTTATAACTTTAGGGTTCATATCAACTGACACGTTATCAAGGGACGCCAATATATCTTGACGTCTTGTTATCCTTTTACACGCCTTCTGTATGCTGGTTGCCTGAAAACGATGAGATTTCCCAGGGGACCAATGTGTGAAGAAGACAGGATGGAAAGCTCCGGTAGGATTTTATTTAGAGTTTTGTGGTCTTTGACAGGGGGGTTAATGAACATCAGACATATAGAAGTCAGTACTCAGTAGTCACATACACGAGGCTCCGACTCTCCAAGGCAGGTAGGAGACGGCCTCGTGGAGAAAGCACGGGCACACGGTGGTGGGACCGTCACGAGATGTAGGCTAGGCAGCCGAGAAAACCTCCGGACTCGAGCAGGAGTAACGAACGTGTTCAAGGGTTGGCTTGGGCCTAAACTTTGGTGGGCTCGATGTCAGACTCGGGCTGCAAAACCCAGGTTTCATTTTTTGCAGCCCAGGCTCCATCCGGTGTTCGATGCCTAATTTTGTGGATTTTGTGAGTTATCGAGCCAAGAGAACATTGGAGAATAGCATCTCGCTAATTTTTATCCTCCTTTCCTCCCCCCCTCCCGAATGAAACAGAGAACAGAATGATCTTCAGAATAGCTAACTTCAACAGATGCACGTGTGAAGGAAGCAAAATAAAAGTTCTTTCAGAGTGTCAGTACCTCGTCCAATTAAGAAAACAAAAAATCTTCAGAACTGCTCCTACCGTTTTCACCACTCCACAACACACAAACAAAAGTGATTGCCTAGAGTTACACGAAATCACATGACATTCTGAAGCAGAAGAAAAAACTGCCAACCAAAACCTCCACAACAGGGACTTTGCCTCTCTCATGCAAATTGCAATTCCATGGAAAGCAACAGCAGGCCGTTGCAAACCTGAGAAGTTAAACTGTCAGCCCAGGCATTCCAGTTTCTGAATTTCATCTCTGCTAGATTCCCACCTCCCACTCTCAGTATCCAGAAACGCATGACCGCACATACAAGCGACCGCGGGGCTTATTTAATAGTCTTACATGTCGCACTTAGAAGTTTTAAATTCTTTTGAACCTTTGCACACATAATAGTATCAAGTAGATGTGAATCATACCAAAAGTTGAGATTCAAACAAATGTTGTAAAAATTTAAATAAAAAAACAAATTTTAGCCACTAGAGGACAAAATTCAGGATGGATGAAATTTGTTATTTTCGTATGAATTTTTACAACATTTGTTTGAATCTCAACTTTTGGTATGATTCACACCTACTTGGTACTATTATGTGTGCAAAGTTTTAATTTTTTCTAAAGTCTCTAAGTACGACATGCAATAAGCTCCGCGGTCGCTTGTACGTGCGGTTTTTTCCGTCTGGTCAGTATCCCAGTGTCCAAAAGGGCCAATTTGGCAATTTCAGTTACCTCTATACATGACGATCATCACCGTTCCGAAACCCCAACAAATCTTGCCACTTGGCGGTCATCGGCGGCCACTACTCAACTCGGCATCACCGTCGTGCCGCGGCGGCGGCGTCTCCGGGATCATGAACGGGTCCGGCGCCTCGGCTGACTGCCGGTCCTTGACGTGCACGCTAGCACCGCTCTTCTCCATCATCTCCGCGTAGTGCAGCCCGTGCAGGATCGCCGGAACGCCGCCGCCGGCGCTGTGGCGCCGGTGCCCCATCTCCAGGTCGATCTTCTCCGCGTTCGCATCGCCGACGAGGTCGATCTTGCTCCTCGAGGCGAGCGGCGGCGTCCCGGCGTCGAGCGTCTCCGGCGGCGGCACCTCCACCCATGCCCGGAACCTGTTCATCGACGGCGGCATCCCGGCGCAGAACACCTCGGCGATGTTGGCCAGCGCGCCCCGGTCGTACGGGTTCTCCTTCTTGTCGTACCGGTACCTGAAGTTCTCGTACGTGGTCTGAATTGAAGAAGAAAGGAAACATCAATTATTCAATTGCGTGTTGTTCCAGAGCGGATTCAGAGAGATGAACGGACATTTCTGAATCTCTGAATGGTAAGCAAGGCCGGCGACCTACCTGGTTGGTGCTGATGAGGTAGGCGTGGAAGACGGTGAGGCCGCCGACGAACCACGCGCAGACGAAGGTGTAGACGATGAGCACGAGGGACAGCGGCTCGCCGGTGGCGGACCTGAGCAGCGACCCGCCGTGGATGGCCCTCTGCGCCGCGATGTTGAGCCACGACAGCACGAAGACGTAGAGGCACAGGAACGTCGACGTCGAGATGAACAGGAAGAAGAACCGGTAGTTCCGCTGCGACGACGCAACCAACATTTCATCATTTCAGAAGCTCATCAATTCCAGTTCATCCATAGCAATTGTTACTGATCAGTTAGAGAGAGCTTGGGATTCCATGACTCACCAGGCCGATGCACTGGCCGACCCAGGGGCAATGGTGGTCGAACTTTTGGACGCAGTTGTTGCAGATGGAGCAGTGCGAGGCGCGCGGCGGGCGGTAGAGCAGGCACGTGTCGCAGTACTTGACGCGGACGACGTGGCGGCCGCCGGCGACGGCCACGTCCCGGGTGCGCGGCAGCCGGAGGTGCGGGTTCGCCGCGCTCATCGCCACCCACTCGGCGGACGGCGTGGCGGGGTCGTCGTCTTCACCGACGGCGGGGTCGTCGCCGTCGCCGCGGAGCTCCGGCGGGCGCGCGTTCCTCGGCACGATGCCGGGGTCACGGCTCGACGTCAGGAACAGGAACGCCAGGTCCTGCGCCGACGCATCGATGCAGAAGCAATCATTGAATTGATTGACAGGTTCAGACAAGCTGGATGGGGAAGTGTGCCGGAAGCTAGCTGCAGGTGATGAAGGGAGCTGGCTCACCGCTAGGCCAAGCAGAATGGTGGCGACGAGGGCGGGCAGGCCGAGAGGCTGCTGCTCCGAGGTGCCGGAGCTGAGCTTGGTGACACACTGGAAGCACAGGCCGATCAGAGGGCTCGTGATCAGGACGGTGGATAGGACTAGGGAGCCCGCGTCTGGGCCGAAGATGAGCCGCCCGCCGCACAGGAATTTCTGAAAAAGGTTCAGACATGATCACATTGCTTACAAATGATATAATCGGCAACAGTTGATCGCAATGCTACTTCCAAGCTAAAAAGAAAATAAATCACAGCACTACTCATCATCTGGAAACGAGAACAACAAAAAACTGCTGCCGATTTCGCAGAGACTCTGCGGACAAATTTGGTGAAGCAGAGATAGGCGGCAGGACTTACATTGCTTCCTTTCCACACCTGGTACAGCCTCCTCCTCTCCGGCTCTGGCTCCGGCTCCCCCATCATCTTCAGCACCTTACCACCGCCACCGGCCTCCGACTCCCCGGGATCAAGAAGCAGACATAAGCAGAACCACGGCGGCGCTACCGCTCTAGAGAATTCTCCGGCACCTGCACCGGCTCCGGCGCCGTCACTGCTCAGACACGAGATCGAGCCGCGGGCAGACGCAGCACGCCGGCGAGGCCGGTTGCCGGGGACGAAGAAGAAGACGCACTGCACGGTGCCGCGCCGCCGTTCTCCGGCTCCTCTCTCTCGAATTCGTTTTGGGGGTTGGAATGGAAGTTGGGCACCCGCTACCTACTGCAATCAGCAGCTCTGCAGCTTCTCCGGCGTCCTAATCCTAACCTGATTGGCCTGATTAGGCAACGAGGGCGTGGCGGCGACGCGGGAAAGCAATCATATCAGGGAGGGAGGGGCTTGGCTTAACGACCGCTGCCCAATCCAATTCCAACCCCGGTCGTGCCCGCCTGCACGACGTGACAGGGTGGAGCGTGGCCCCGCCGGCTGGCAGGCTACTGGCTCTGGGTGGTTCCCTGGGCCCACATGTCAGCCACTGCGAGATACTGATTCGGTGTGCACCGACCGACTCGTCATGTTCTGATATTCTCTCCACACATAGGGGCAATCACCCATAACTATCTTCTAAATGGACTATGTACAAGTATATATATACATTATTCGCTGCATTCTGATTTTGAAACTATTTTTTTATAGTTACTATTTGTTTTCAGGAAGAACAAAGGAGCGGACTTCCTGTGTGTGTATGTATGTATATATACACGAGCGTTCTTTTTGTTGGTCGTGGGCTCCACGTATAGGCAGCAAAAGACACAAAAATTAGGAGCACAAAACAATCTGTGAGCCTACGTGCCAACATGTCGTCGTCTTGTGCCTCTTGATTTGGTCCGATTTTGGGTGTATATGTGTGCCGTGTGGCGTGTGCATCTCAATTCTCAATCCCCTTCCCAAGAAACCACGGCGGTATACAGAAGTCCCCAAATTACATGTCCACACGCAATTGGAGTTCCTACTATTTCTTGGAGCTGTGTAATTGGGATTTGGGAATTGGGATGTATCTTCGCCGGCAGAGGGGACATGCATGCAGCCATTTGGCACGATGTTTTTACATGAACAAGTTGGCCTCCAAATTAGATCCTCGAAATACTAAATAAGGGCTGCTTTATTTTTTTAGAGCGTTAAAACTTGTTTAACTCTAGCAATAATCCCTAGGAACATAGAGACCTCCTACTAGAAAGTGTGCCATCTAGGGAAACAGGTGATTCTGCAAATTTAACAAAACTAATTTCATTGTTAGTACCAAAACCGGTCAGATCAGTTTCACACAGAAAAAACCAACAAAATGGAAAACCCTCCTACGAGTTCTAGCTCAAACCAAACTTAAGGAGGTGCTTCTGTAGATGATTTGTGCTGGATATTGATGTTCATGTCGGTGTTCCATTCTAATTCTGTTCCATTTGAATTTCCAAGATATTAACTTTTGCCTACCAAAATCTGCATGCTATGTTGAGGGGAAGAAATATTTTTTTGTTTTTTGCGAATGAGGGGAAGAAGAAATTGCCACGTTAAAAGGTGGAAGCTTGAGTTATTTTCTTGCTCACATCG
Source organism: Echinochloa crus-galli (assembly GCA_900205405.1). Classification (NCBI taxonomy): domain Eukaryota; kingdom Viridiplantae; phylum Streptophyta; class Magnoliopsida; order Poales; family Poaceae; genus Echinochloa; species Echinochloa crus-galli. The sequence continues at coordinate 426,851 of OAMR01000409.1, forward strand.
TTCTCCCGTGGTATGGGCATATAACTAGTCTAATTTGAGGACAAGCTCACATCTACCAGTACACCACAGCCCCCTACTGGTTCGTCATACATCGAGCTCCACCACAAGTTTTATGTTAGAAACAAGAATATCTCGTTAATGAAGCAACACATACATAGTGTGTTTCATTTGCCAATTGCCACTCTCAATACAAGATTCTGAACAATTACAACCACTATCAAACTACATAAATGATTGCAGCCTAAATAATAGTGATGACATATGATCTTACATTTTGGGCTATGAATACTTTCTCTTCATAGGAATCCTACACGCTCATGAAAGGGCATAGATAAATACATGTATCATATACGTGCCTTTGGAAAAGTACATGCCAACTTAACACACAAAATATTTTTTCTAGCTTGTGACATACTCTACAACAGAAGTATATTAAAAACAAGAAATATGCATCTTGATGAGTATACTTGTATCTTCTATCGTACAGCTCAAGATGAAGTAGCCGGGAACATGAAATGTGGCCCATGTTTTCGTTCTAGGAACAATTATATCCTCCTAGTATAAAAATCATTTTAAAATGCTATGCATCGTTCCTGTTTCATGTTCTTGATCACATCATTCTTGAAATGTGCTACTAAGGATTGAGTATTTAGTTTTACATTATCCATTTGCTCAATGCTGTTTGGACTCGATTGTTTTGAACTCGAGCAGCATATTTCAGCACCCTTTCACATGGAAATAATTGTGCTAATGTTCTAGAACATTTAGAAAATGCAAAATAATGTTATATTCAATTATCATCATTTTCCCACAGAAGCCGTGAGCATGTGAAGTTCGCCTTTACGCAAGAATTTGGCATTGTCATACATAGGGTGAAGAATAAATATTTTTCTAGAATCGGAGACATGCTAAACAACAATGTGCAATTTTATTTTCCTCCTTCTAAATACTTTTGTTTTCTATTTTTTCTATTTTAATACATAACTAGTTGGGGTTTAATCCCTTCTTTGTAGCTTAAAAAGTTACCAGAAGTCAGAAGAAACATACTCCCCCCATCCTGTGTAATAGACTTATAGGACCGAGGGAGCACGCCCATTTATCTATATTCCTTAAATTTTACTAGCATGAATCCACGTGCGGCACGCATGTTTATTGATGACACATATGTACTAAAACAATATCACTTGAGTGGACCATGGTAAACAGACCAGTCGTGCGAAGTGTTTTTAATTCTCTAGCATCCTTTTAGTATAGATAGATAGATAGATAGATAGATAGATAGGGCCTCCAACACCGGCTCCTGCTGCGGCTCCTGCTGGAGCCCTGCCAAACGGTGACACAAAAAACAGAGCCGTACCGCGCTTAGGAGAAGAGACTGTACTCGATGTTGCCTCTAAACTGTGTGATGCCTGCCTCTGTATTGCTGCATGTGCCGGACTTGGTGAATAGCATTCGTGAAATGTTTCCTGGGCTGTGTTTAGTTCTAAAAATTCCAAGTCCCATCACATCACATCAAAATATAATATCGGTACATGCATCGGACATTACATGTGGGTAAATAAAAAAAACTAATTGCATAGTTTTGATGTACACGAAGAAACAAATCTTTTGAGCCTAATGAGGTCATGGTAGTGCAACAATTACTTCAAATAAATGAAAAGTGCTATAGTGTGCTACAGTGTTCGATGTGACTTTTTATCACTCTTTTCACCGGATCTAAACACAGCCATGGTCTGTTGCTGACACCGGAGAGAATCGGTTTGGTCTGTGTCGCACTATCAGTATGTTGAAATTGTTCCGATGGTTGTAGCATGTGTCTATATTATTGTTTGTACAACATGATCCTTTTGCTAATTTGATCATGAATATATTTGATAATTGAATTATCTCCTCCATTTTAAAAATACAAGAGAAGCTGTTTTGCCAAACATCTTTCTAAAATGGCTCCAGCTCCACCAGAGAAGCTGCTCCACCAATGAAGCAACAACCGGAGCTGTTTTTGTTTTTGGTGGAGCTGGAGCCGTCCCAAAGGGGCCTAAATGAGCCCACAATAAACTGAATTCTCATGATTGTGGCCCACTGGGTCTCTTAACACGAAGTTTTTAGAAGCCGCCAGTTAAGCATAACCGTTAGTTATCCCGCCGAAACACATCACAATAGCTTACCAAGACTCAATTTCAGATTATTCTCCTTCTGTCAAAATAAGGGGGAACCACTGCTCCCCCCGATACACAAATACAAATGGGTCACTTCGTTTTCTTCCCCCCCGAGTAACACAAATGCTGTGTTTAGTTCTCAAAAATTTCCCAAAATTCTCTCTCTAAACTTCATTATTCACCTATCACATCAAATCACATCAAATCTCTCTCCTCATGCATGGAGCACTAAACGTGAGTAAATAAAAAAACTAGTTGTATGGTTGTGATGTACACGACGAGACGAATCTTTTGAGGCTAGTTAGGTCAAGATAGGACAACGATTACCACAAACAAACGAAAAGTGCTACAATATACTATAGTGTCCGATGTGACATTTTCACCAAACTTTCCAACCACCTTTTTGAACTGAACACAGCCAAAACCCAAAACCAAACACACGTGATCCAAGAACACAATAAACAAAGAGACAAAAAAAAAGAAAAAAAACCCGGATCACCTAAATGAGGTCAGACGACGTTGACCGCGAACGGCGTCCTCACCGAGTGCGCGCCGTCGGACCAGGTGACGGCGCCGTGCGCGTACCCCTTGCCCACGCCCGCGCCGGCGGCCACGGCGAAGCTCACCTCGTACCTCGCCGTCGTCCACCTCTTGTCGAACACCAGCCGGTCGGGCGACATCGTCACCGTGACGCCCGGCGGCGCCTCGACGGCCGCCGCGTACGTCGCGTTGGTGGCCCCGACGTTGATGGCGGTGCGCGCCACGGCGACGGCGGGCCTCCCCCTCTGCAGGCGCGGCACGGAGATGGACGGGTAGTTGACCCCCGACGCCTCATTTAGGTGATCCGGGTTTTTTTTCTTTTTTTTTGTCTCTTTGTTTATTGTGTTCTTGGATCACGTGTGTTTGGTTTTGGGTTTTGGCTGTGTTCAGTTCAAAAAGGTGGTTGGAAAGTTTGGTGAAAATGTCACATCGGACACTATAAGTATATTGTAGCACTTTTCGTTTGTTTGTGGTAATCGTTGTCCTATCTTGACCTAACTAGCCTCAAATATTCGTCTCGTCGTGTACATCACAACCATACAACTAGTTTTTTTATTTACTCACGTTTAGTGCTCCATGCATGAGGAGAGAGATTTGATGTGATTTGATGTGATAGGTGAATAATGAAGTTTAGAGAGAGAATTTTGGGAAATTTTTGAGAACTAAACACAGCATTTGTGTTACTCGGGGGGGGAAGAAAACGAAGTGACCCATTTGTATTTGTGTATCGGGGGGAGCAGTGGTTCCCCCTTATTTTGACAGAAGGAGAATAATCTGAAATTGAGTCTTGGTAAGCTATTGTGATGTGTTTCGGCGGGATAACTAACGGTTATGCTTAACTGGCGGCTTCTAAAAACTTCGTGTTAAGAGACCCAGTGGGCCACAATCATGAGAATTCAGTTTATTGTGGGCTCATTTAGGCCCCTTTGGGACGGCTCCAGCTCCACCAAAAACAAAAACAGCTCCGGTTGTTGCTTCATTGGTGGAGCAGCTTCTCTGGTGGAGCTGGAGCTATTTTAGAAAGATGTTTGGCAAAACAGCTTCTCTTGTATTTTTAAAATGGAGGAGATAATTCAATTATCAAATATATTCATGATCAAATTAGCAAAAGGATCATGTTGTACAAACAATAATATAGACACATGCTACAACCATCGGAACAATTTCAACATACTGATAGTGCGACACAGACCAAACCGATTCTCTCCGGTGTCAGCAACAGACCATGGCTGTGTTTAGATCCGGTGAAAAGAGTGATAAAAAGTCACATCGAACACTGTAGCACACTATAGCACTTTTCATTTATTTGAAGTAATTGTTGCACTACCATGACCTCATTAGGCTCAAAAGATTTGTTTCTTCGTGTACATCAAAACTATGCAATTAGTTTTTTTTATTTACCCACATGTAATGTCCGATGCATGTACCGATATTATATTTTGATGTGATGTGATGGGACTTGGAATTTTTAGAACTAAACACAGCCCAGGAAACATTTCACGAATGCTATTCACCAAGTCCGGCACATGCAGCAATACAGAGGCAGGCATCACACAGTTTAGAGGCAACATCGAGTACAGTCTCTTCTCCTAAGCGCGGTACGGCTCTGTTTTTTGTGTCACCGTTTGGCAGGGCTCCAGCAGGAGCCGCAGCAGGAGCCGGTGTTGGAGGCCCTATCTATCTATCTATCTATCTATCTATACTAAAAGGATGCTAGAGATCAATGCGATCAGACGACGTTGACCGCGAACGGCGTCCGCACCGAGTGCGCGCCGTCGGACCAGGTGACGGCGCCGTGCGCGTACCCCTTGCCCACGCCCGCGCCGGCGGCCACGGCGAAGCTCACCTCGTACCTCGCCGTCGTCCACCTCTTGTCGAACACCAGCCGGTCGGGCGACACCGTCACCGTGACGCCCGGCGGCGCCTCGACGGCCGCCGCGTACGTCGCGTTGGTGGCCCCCACGTTGATGGCGGTGCGCGCCACGGCGACGGCGGGGCTCCCCCTCTGCAGGCGCGGCACGGAGATGGACGGGTAGTTGACCCCCGACGCGACGAGGTCCGGCGACGCGCGCCGTCGCCGGAGACCTTGCGGACGAGCTGCTCCTTGTAGCCGTAGTAGCAGAGGAAGCGGAGGTAGTCGTGCGTGGTGGTGTCGAACACCAGGCCCGGGCTGAGCGCCCGCAGCGGGCTCATCTCGCCGGCGCCCATGTCGTGCGCCGTCGCCGCCGCGCCCGTGCTGCTCGCCACTGGCTTCCCGAGGTTGTTCGTCGTCGTCGCCGTGGTCATGAGGGCCGACCGGATCATGGACGGCGTCCAGCCCGGGTGCGCCGACTTGACGAAGGCGGCGGCGCCGGCGACGTGCGGGCAGGCCATGGAGGTGCCGGACTTGATGGCATAGGCCGAGGGCTTCTTCCCGGGCGGCACGTCGTCGGTGTCCGCCGACGGGATCGTGGCGGCCAGGATGCTGACGCCGGGCGCCATCAGGTCAGGCTGCCGCCAAAGATCAGACAGAGCATGGCACAGCGTGTCAGAATCTTCTTCAGAACACGATTGATCCAAGTGCAGCTCGTTCCAGGAATCTCATCACAATTCTGCTGAGGAAGGAAATTCGGTTACCTTGAGGATGGACTCTGCCATGCCGGGGCCACGCGCCGAGAAGGACGCCACCACCGGCGCCGGCTTGAAGTCCTTGACGACCTCGGTAGGGAGGATCACCGCCGTCGGATTCCTGAACCAGCACGAGATCAACGGTCAGATAGACTCCTCCGCCACCCCCTGCTGTCCAAATGGTGTTCAGTTGTCACGGCAGGCCGGCTCACTTGGTGGCGTTGATGTACTCGAGGATCTGCGCGCCGGCGTCGGTGCCGACACATGGCGAATCCGCCGGCGGCGAACGGCACGTCCTTCTCGGCGTCGTCGATGAGCACGAGGCCCCTGGCGCCGGAGCCCTCGGCCACCAGCTTCTTCACCCGCCGCGACACCATCGGGTCCGTGCTCACGCACACCACGATCTTCCCGGCCACCTTCTGCGCGTCCAGCGACCCAGGGTAGCAGTTGCTGCACGCGGACACGCCCACACCAAATCAGCTTCGCAAATTGCAACCATGATCGAGAAATGTGACGCGTCGCGTCGGCGTTCAGCTCCGGCGGCGAACGTGTACCTCGCCTCGGCGACCGGCGCGTAGTGTGCCGCCGCCTGGGCCCCGAACACCAGCGGGTACCCGCCGGCGGCGAGGCTGTGGTTGGAGAAGTTTATCGCGACGCCCTTGACGACGGCGCCGTTGCCGAGGGCGACGGCGGACTGGAAGGAGCGGTCGATGGAGGAGGCGGCGACGGTGAGGATCCACGGCGCGGAGTTGACGACGGTGTAGGGGTTGGGCCCGTCGTTGCCGCCGGAGCAGACGACGAGGACGCCGCGCTGGTGCGCGTGGAAGGCGCCCAGCGCGATGGGGTCGCCGAGGAAGTCGGACTGGAACGCCGAGCTCATGCCGATGGAGATGGACACCACGTCCACGCCGTCGCCCACCGCGTCGTCGATGGCCTTGAGCACCGCCGACGACGAGCACCCGCCCAGCGAGCACGCGCGGTACACCGCCACGCGGCTCGCCGGCGCGCCGCCCTTGGCCGTGCCGCGGGCCAGCCCGTAGTAGTCCGCGCCCGCCACCACGGCGCCCGCCGCCGTCGACGCCGTGTGCGTGCCGTGCCCCACCGTGTCCCGCGGCGAGCCACCCGTCGCGGCGGCCACGTGGACCTCTGCTGTAAAGCTTGGGAGATCGGAACGCGGCCGGCAACGCCATGGAGGCGTTCGACGCCGACGCCGACGACTCGGGCTGCACGCCGTAGTACCGGGCGCCGATGAGCTTCTTGTTGCAGTTGCTCTTCTTGAAGTCGGGGCCTTCCATGCACACGCCGCGCCACCGCGCCGGCACATCCCGCATCCCGGCGTCGTCGAAGCTCGGCGACTCCGGCCAGACACCTGACGACCGTGGCACGAGATCGAGATCAAAGTATCAAACCCACCTGACTTGTTCACCTTCTGCAACAAAGCGTCAGAAACGAGGCCGTTACAGACCTGTGTCGATGACGCCGATGATGACGTCGCCGGAGGCGCGGCGGCCGAGGCGGCCGGAGCGGAGGCCGGACTGGACGTCGAGGAAGTCCCACGAGCGCGTGGTGTGCAGCTGCAGCGCGCGGTCCTTGAACACCGACACCACCCTCTCGTGCGCTGCCAGCAAGGACCGGACACGTCACCATCCATGCTTCGCTCGCGTGATCGAGCATAATAATGCAAGGAAAAATACAATTCGACCAGCATTCCAGCAAAGCTTTTTTTTTTCGGGAGAAGAAAATAAATGCTTTTCGAAGGGAAAAAACACAGGCCCGGTCCTGAGATTTTTGAGGCCCGGGGCGAAGCTAAAATGAGAGGCCCTTTAATAATAACAATAATACAATCATTAATACTGAAATGGGTTGATGGTGGTATCTGTGCTAGAGAAAGTGAATATCTCCCTGGAGTTGCTTTGCCATTGTGAATATATCTCCTCAATATCAACATATTGAGGAGATATATTCACAATGGCAAAGCAACTCCAGGGAGATATTCACTTTCTCTAGCACAGATACCACCATCAACATATATGTTGTTAAATACAATCAACTGACAGATAAGAGCTATGAAATGAACAGGGTTAAATATAGCAACAGGCTGATATCTGGAGGACAGAGCATAGGAGTTATGCTTATAGAATCGTCCATGCAAATTTTTTGGTTTAAACTGACCACGGGACCTTAAGGTGTCAAACATGCATAAGAGTAAACCTGAATTTGTAATCTCAACACACAATCAAGCATTCATGGGCGATCCATAACAATTAAGAAACACGCAAATTAACTACATAATCTTTTTTAACTTGATCTCCTAACAGACAACATTAAGGTTCAGTGACAATGACTCTCTCGGCAGCTCTACCTGACGTCCGAAGTAGGTTGCTGGAGTTATAGGATTAATCACTCTTTACTCATTGGCTCATGCAGTCTGGCACCAGTATGACCTGAAAAACAATTCGATGGATGAGGGAGTTGAGGAGAGGAGAGGCTCGCTCACCGGAGAGCGCGGCGGCCTCGTCCTCGGTGAGCGCGGCGGCGAAGCCCTCGAAGGCGTGGTGGTAGCTCTGCGTCAGCGCCCTCCCTTGCCCGTCGCCAGGGACGACGGACGACAGCATCTGCAGGTGGCCCGCCCGCACCGCCTCCACGTCGCCGGTGCCGGCGCTGCCGCCGGCCGACGGGCTCCCCATGTAGACGACATACGACTGAAGAATCGCCGACACCGTACCATCGATCATCAACAAGCAGAATCCAAGAACTGATATCAGCTCAGCTGCCAACAATCAATCAAGTGCAGCAGCAATCCAAAAGCAAGCAGCACTAGACTACTAGACTACCTCTCTGGCGGCGTGGTCCGGTTCAGCGGAGAGGAAGGGTACCAGGAAGCGGTAAACGAGGACGAGGATGACGAAGCGCCCGGTGTTCACCATTGGCGCCACCCCCACGCGATCTCAGCTCGGCGTCAATGGAAGCGGTGGTGGGGACTGACTGACTGATACCGGCAGGATGGATGGGCACCATTTGTAGCTGGAGCCGAGCCTCGCTTTTGACAGAATCGGATTCACCTGGGCTCCTCTTTATGGCTCTTTGGGCTTTGCGTTGCTTTCGACGGGATCAATGGTGGATGGAAGCTTCTCCCGTGGGGATTCGTTCTGGTCGTTGTCGTCGTCGTCGTCGTCGCGGCACGGGCAGCCGCGTGTCTGCCTGGAGATCAATGTCGTGGAACTAGAATTGTTTTGGTGGGGAGATTGCTTGCTTGGAGCCGAGGAATGGAATATGTGCAGTGCGGTCTGACTGACTGACGCTTTCACTGATGGAGATGAGCCCTGTTGCTTTCACTTTCCTCACGCACTTAGGCTTCAGTGATTTTGCTTTGGTAGCAAAAACTCGATTCTTTTCTCTTAATTTTCTTAAAGATTTGCATAGTTTATGTCAGAGGTTAACATTGGATCAAAAGTTGAATTGCCTCTCGGTGAGTGTAGCAGTCTAGCAGATATATATCTTGATGTGGTTGCTGATGATGGGCAGGGTAGGTTCATGATGGAAATATTGCGAGGAAAGTGATGGATCGATCATAAAGCCAAAAACCTGTGCCGTGATAAGCATTCCTGCCTTTAACCACATATGTGTTCCGTCGAAAACATTAAACAAGACGGCAGCTACACCTGATGGTGTCGGTGCAGTCTGGTAGCTAGAGGCCGGACAAGTCAGTTTCAGGCAACGTATCAGATAGCCTTGCCTTTAGCGAGTGAGCCTCACTTTCTGGTAGCTTGGGTTTCATGTTTCATTTCCCCATCAAATAGAACTTGTTTCCTCGCAATAATGGAGCTGCCCCGAGAACAATCCTCCCATCATCTTCTGCACTGATATCGATCGCGATCGTTTTAAATTATCATTCATTATATTGGGATCGATGGAGATGATTGTTTCTTTTGTCACAGGGATGGATCAGGGACGGCGATCGGATCATACGGTTGATGATGATCTGGTGGGGGGTAAAGGGGCAAAGCAACACCACAACGGAGATGTGAGCTACACTAATCAGTAACCGGCACATGAGCAAAAGCGTGGAACAGAGCCTTCCTTATGACTTTTGCCCTCCGCCCTCCAACCCATCAGACCATCACAACACAGCGTCCTAGTCCGCCTGTGTTTTCAGTTGCCATGATCAGGCCATGATCCGGGCACCGCCTAGGGGGAGAAACCCTGAATCCATTGGTTGTGCAACCTGTTGATATTTTTGTCTTTTTCACTTTGCTGGCCTGAGTGACCAAGCAGATGAAGTATCTGATTTCCTTCCATCCAAAAAATTAAGATCAACAGTCTCTTGTCTTTTAAATCTGAGCCAATCAAGTAAATTTTCTCATCTTCTGTGGTTATGCCAGTGAAAAGTTGATAGATTACAGATGGACTATTTAAACCCTTTTACATTTCAGATTATGAACATAGAAAGCTTCCTTACCAAAAATAAAAGAAAAGGAAGGAAATATGTCAAATATTAACGACTCTGGGAGCCTTGATGATTGTTCTTTTCTTGAGTATCAAGGGTCATAAAGAAAAAACGTGGGGACAGTGTCACATACCATACAAAGTACTGTAGCCGACTGAGTAGGCAAACTACGATGCCTCTGATCAACTTTGCAAAGCCAATGGAATCCACCCTTTGTGAGGCTGATTGCTCCAAAATGGTCAGCTGTTGCATTGCAGATGTGTTGGGTCACTGCATCACTTATTGTGAAATCTTCAGAAGTTTTACTACCTGAAATTTACATTCATATATTTCACTCCAATTGACCCAGGAAATGGAATTTTATAATGGTTCATAACTAACATCACGAAACATGGCGCGCATCGGCACATTCAGATCATTCGATTGTGCCTAAGCAATGAGATAAACAGATTTCACTTCAGCTGTACTGTTTCCAGATCGAGGCCAATTTGGAGTTCCAACAAAATGTAGCAGGAAAGAACTCAAGCTGTATTACATATTGAGGAAAGGAGAGGAGACTTGTTGACAACTATTGACCAAGAGCCGTGGCTTCTTACTGTAAATTGGTGAGCCCTCAGAGTCAGAATCTACTGCAAATCTAAGGGTAGAAAATGCTCAAGACTTCAAGGATCATGGCATCTGGTTGGCATTCCAGTGCCATGATCCAGGCACCACCATGGGGGAGAAAGCCTGAATCCATTGGTTAGACGATCAGTTACTGTTTGTCTTTTTCGCTTTGCTGACCTGAGTGACCAAGCAGATGAAGTATCGGATTCTCTTTCATCCAAAAAGTAAGACCAACAGTCTCTTTCTCTTGTCTTTTAAACTAGTAAGGTGGCCCGTGCTAACATCGCGGCTAGATATTTTTTTTCTATACTAGCATTTGAGTTTTTGCTTGGAATAAATCATTAAATGGGTTTTCTTTCTCGTTGTCCTTCTTTCTTGTCTTGTAATGTAAATTTCAAAATTATAGTTACGATGGCAAACTAATCTTAGGTTGTAAGGGAACTGCTCCGGTACTCTCTTATTAATTTGTGGCACGAATCCTAAAGCACTTTGATTAATTTTGTAATAGTTTTTCCGTGGATCCCGAATGGGCCCAGCCCTAACCATGTCCAGCCCAAACCCACCACCCCTGATCCACTCAGATCCCCCTTTTCCGTGCGGCTCCTTTCCCCGGTCAATTCAGCTTCGCGAAAACTGTCTCCACTCCAAAGTATGTGAGTTTCTCCACCGAGCGAAGAGCGGCGGCGATTGAAGACGGCACCATGTTCTAATGGCGGCGTGCGGCGAGGCCAAATGTGGCAAAGATTGAAGACGCCGGCGGCCTGGAGAGCAGCAGCAAAGTAAAGGGGAAAAAAACCCCCGACAGATTCAGTAGTATACGATACCTGATGGACTGCAGCTGCTGGCGGTGGCGGTCCTCCTCGGAGAGCGCGGCGGCGAAGGGCGAGGCGGCGCCGTCCTTGATGGGCGTGGTGGGCGCCGACCGCTTCCGCTGCAGCGAGTGCAGCTCGTCGATGGTCTGCGCGCGCACCGGCGCCGCGCTGTCGTCGTGGCACACCCCGTTCTCGTGCTTCTTCTTCCCCTGCGTCTCGATCCGAGCCAGCCCGTTCGGCGTCGCCATGATCTCGATCTACTATCCATTGCACCTGCCTTGGAGATTTGCCGTGGTTTTGCTCTCCAGGCCGCCCGCCAGGTCCACCTCCTGGCCGGCGCCCGGGGATGCGACCACGGAGGGTGCTGCCTCTTCGGTGACGCCCGCTGCAGCTCCACCATCGCGGTGAACTTCCTCTCTGTCCTCCAATACGGGCAGCAGCCGCCGGCGCACATCTGTCATCTGGAGTACTCACGCGAATGGAATGGCCACGGCACCGAAACCTCCATCGGTTAGCATCGCCACCAGTGGAAGGACTGCAAACGATTTTACGAAGGGAGTGGACCAGGAAAAACTATTTCACGAAGTTGAGTTGACCGGGGGAAAGGAGCGGCGCAAAAAAAGGATCTGGGTGGATCAGGGGTGGCGGGTTGGGCTGGACATGATTAGGCCCGGGCCCATTCAGGATCCACGGAAAAATAATTACAAAAATAATTAAAGTGCTTTAGGATTCGTGCCACAAATTAGAAAGGGAGTACCGGAGCATTTCAGGTTGTAAAAAAAAAATACAACTGAGGTAGTAGTTTTTATATAATCTGTTATTAGTAAGAGAGGCTTGTTGATGCAGCCTCGGAAGAGCAACACCACACGCTTTAATCTTCGTGCTATCGCTGCCTGGCTGAGATGCTGGTTGACCGCTGCCTGGTTTCTCCTGCCTCGCGTGCTCACCCAGGCAGGCGCTTGCCATTCTCCTCCGCCCCGACGCTCGCCGCGCGCTCACCGTCCCCTCCGCCGCCGGCGCTCGCCGTTCTTCTCCGCCGCCGACGCTCGCGGGGCGCTCGCCGTCCCCTCCGCCGCCGGCACTCGCCGCTCTCCTCCTCCGTCGACGCTCGCCGCGCGCTCGCCGTCCCCTCCGCTGCCGACGCTTGCTGTGCGCTCGCCGTCCCCTCCACCGCAGCGGCCATCTGCAGGTCAGTGTCACTTGTCTCAGCGCGAAAGTGGATCTTCCACGGCACCTGGATCTGGCCGCCTGAATCTTCTTTTGCTGCATCATCTTTCCGGTGGTACCATCTTGATTATTGCTGGCGATTCAGCTGAGAGAGAAACTCGATGCGGTCAGCTGAGTGAGAACCTCGATGCGGTGGCTAAATATGGACTATCTTGTTAAGAAATTCATCTATATCTAGTGTATTTGTGGGCTATGCTGCACGGGCCAAAAGAAGAAATCAGCAGTTGTCAGGCTTTCTTTGAAGAGGCAATCTTTTGATGGAGAACAAACTACTGAAATATGTAGGTTTTGCTCATATGTGCTCACCTTTTGCTTTCAGTGAACTGACATAGCAAGGACTAACAATATGATTTTTTTGACCGTAATGGACTAACAATATGATTGATATTAAATTTCTAACTGCAGGTTCCTCTAGGAGGTACTTGATCCGTCCACGAGCTGGATTATTGGTTCCACAAGACGGTGACAAAATTTCAGAAGGTTGTTGGTCTGTGCTTGAATAATTTAGACTTTAGTTGCCTGAATATTCAGTTATCAGAATGGTGCACTTCGGGCTCTAGGTTCTCGTCAGTTCTTACTTTTGCAGTCTGAATTATATGTCCTGGCAGCATGATATGGGAACTTTGAAATGTGGAAAAAAATTATTCCAATGAAAGGTAATTATCTTCACCACCTTCAAATATTATGTCCATAGTTATATATCTGTACATCCTGATGAACATTCTATAACTGAATTATTGCAAGCATGCAACTGCCAACTACATTCTACCTTGCCTGTGTGCTCCCAATGCCCAATTAGAAGCTGTACATAGTTCAGATATTCATTGTTTTCATCTTTTTTATTTTCAGTACTGCATTCATCTTTTTTATTGCCCGTGTGCTCCCAAATACATTCAGTGCATGAGATGTCCAATGAAATTTGTTTCAGATCGGATGAAGCTAATAGTAAATGATGCTTTCAGAGTGCAAAAGCTGTTTGAGAGAAAACTTTTTTTAATTCAGTAGTGGGGAACATGCAATGTTTTTTAACAGTGAGGAACATAAGGATACTGATGGAATCCTTCTAAGAATAATATTGGTCTTCCAACTCATAAAAGAATTTATTTATTTTCTAACTCTTAACATTGGACACACATGAAACAGTTCACCTGCGCATACAAGTAGTACTAGAAAGTCAAAAGTCCTATGCAATTCCAAAAGAGAATAAAACTTCTCACAAAGTAGCATATATTTTCAGAAAAAGGAGTACATTTGATAATACTGATAGTAACCTTAGGCACCCATTAGGAATATCATATCACTTGTGAGAAATTCGAAGTTGGGTTATTTGTAAAAAGGCACAGTATGAAATCAATGTCATTGAATTTTGTTAGCTACCTGTCGCTGTGTGGCCTGACATTGTTAAATAATCCACCTCCTAGGAGTCCATAATTCCAGTTGTATCAGGGAAGTACATTTCCTTGCATTCTTGCATTGCATCATATGAAAAATTAGTATTTCTTTCTCATACTCATTTTGTACTTTATAACTTCTTAGTTCTCATTTATTATTGTGCATCGCCATGTTTCACATTTCTTTCCTTTTTTGCCATTCACATCTTCTTGTTGTGATATCCGACAACCATGCGCTAGCATTACCCAATAATATATTTATATAAATAAATCTCACATTTATGTAGCATTTTAGATTTTCCAAATGTATTTATAGCAGTATACTTCTGATAGATAAGTTATTCTCAACATCTTAGTTCTGATTTACCAAGTTTCAAACATGTCTCAGCATCTTAGTTCTGATTTACCAAGTTTTGTTTGCTTTTTACTAAAGTGCTGATAGATAAGTTATTCTTGACAAAATATATCTTGATCTTGACAGCTCTGGCGGATTGCTCCATTTAGTGGTATATGGAGCAATTTTACCAACAATATACATTAGACTCAAACTTGCTTCTGTTTTTAAATTTTAGTGATTTTTAATGTGATCTTGTAATAATCATCAGTACTTGGTATGGTTTATCCTTGCAAATTGCTGTGTTTTCAAGGCATTGAGATTGAGAATGCTTTTCTCATGTGCAAGTTGTGGAATCTACTATCAAATTCTGTTGCTTTGATACAAATGGGAAGTGCCCACCATTTGTATAATGTTGCATATAAGCATCCAAAATTATGTTTTGTATTTCTGCAATTAATGATTTCTAGGTATATCTACCACATTTGTATTAGTCTGAAAGCATCATCTATAGTTACTGAATCTTACAATGATTCGTGGGTTCTGATAGAAAGGCACACATGCTGAGGACATTGTCGATGCCCAAAGCAATTCATGAGCGCAATGTTTTCTTTCAAAATTTCAAACATGATGTGTGAAGTTACCTAGCTTATTAATCACATTTCCTTTGAGTTTTAGTACAGGGTCTGCAGTTACTTGTCCTGGTTGAGCTCTCCTTATTTATATATAGACTATGTATTCAATATTAATTATTTCATCAGTTGTCTATACCTACCGAACATGTGCCCTTTAATTCCTTCCACTGTGACTGTTTGCAGCAAAGAACTTTGGAGTTACAGAATTCGTGAACCCAAAAGACCATGACAAACCGTGTTACGGATGCTTTCTTTGGGAAACATTATCGGCGCAAGAAGATGTCCCAGACGTCCAGGACTGCTGTTAGTTAGGAATATATTTTCTGTACCTTTCTTATTGGTTAAAGTTTGTTTAGGAAATAAAGAATCCTTTGCGTTTTCTGTTAGGCAAGTCGTGTGGCCAGCTCTATTTAAAGAGATCGGCATCTTCTGTAATAGGTTAGCAAAGATTAAACCCTAAAAACTCAGAGCCTATCACGAGGGCGAGTTTGGTTATCTGTCTTTGCTGTTCATCGTGCAATCAAGTAATCTAGCCATATCAAACCGATCCAACAGGTTTTAGTTGATCTCACAGATGGTGGTGTGGATTACAATTTCGAATGCATTGGGAAATGTTTCTGTTATGAGGGCCGCACTGGAATGCTGCCACAAGGTAATCATTCCCATTGCAATACCTGGGGGTGCTGCTGCTTATGTCTGAATTGCAATCCCTTTTTTTCACTGATTTAAGCAAACCATCAGTTATGCATGAAGGTGGCTGCCTGCGCTGCGTGCTGCCAATGCAGCATTGAAGTTTCTAAGCGAAGCAGTTTGCATCATGTGGGGTTGTAATCCAGATTATGTGCCTTTGGAACTAGAACTCTCTTGCCTCGTTTGGCTTGGAAACCCTGTGAACCCACTGTTATACTGATAATATGCTTTGGTGGATGCCTAGCGATTGTTACTGCTGTGTGCTACATGTTGGGCATTTGCAGATATCCTGTTTCTGAATCAATTTTATGCCTGTCAAATTTCCTTGCATTGATATTTGATCTGCGTTGAGCATCACTCGTTCCGTCAAGTGTTGAAAATGAGAAAAGTAAAGCACGATCGTCCTCCTTTGAAACAATCAGGGACAGATCACAGATAGAGATATGAGTTTTACTCTCTATATATCATTGGGTTGACCCAATATTCATTCAAATGGAAACAACCCAAATTCAAAGCCAAATTAGGATACAACTAGCTAACTGACTACTAATTAGTATCACCAAGTGCACAAGGCAGAAGATGTTTAGCACAAAAAAGTGCACAACAATACAAAAAGTACAGTATATGGTGTATACATATCACTTCGATAGCGATCTGATTTTTTTAACAAAAAACAAAAAACTAAAAAACAAAAATCTCCAGAAGGCCCGACGAGTTTCTCCGGGTACTGGTAACTAGCGCTCGGTGTCCAACAACACTGGACTCTGGTGTCAAAATTTCTGAAAGCCATGAAGCTGTTCTCGATATCTCTATTCACCTCGCTACCTCGCAAGATTGACATAATCACTTCTCCATGACTCAACTCCGTTGCCTGCCAATTGGAATTGCCATGAAAAAAAGAGCATAAATCAACGTGGAACAACCAAGTGTCATCTAAGCAGCTCCAACTGCACATTACCATGCACATAGTGACTTTAGATTTAAGCCAACAACAATTTGTCCTTAGACTACATGAATTAGGCTCGTCGCTGATTAGATCCCGACCTTCGCTAATGTACATCACAACATTTGTGTCTTCTTCTCATTCCAGCTTCTCAAGCTCGCCCATCCTCTCTATAATTGCCTGAAAAATATGCAAGCAGTGAGAATCAATACTTATAGGCAAAAAAAAGCATGTCAAGTTTTCCAGTATAAAGTATGGAGGGAAAGAACTCAAGCTGCATGAAACTGTATAACGTATGGAAAGAACTCAAGCTGTATAACGTATGGAGGGAAGTAGAGGAGACTTGCTGATAACTATTGACTGATGAGCCGTGGCTTCTTACTGTAAATTGGTGAGCCCTTAGAGTCAGAATCTACTGCAAATCTAAGGGCAGGAAATGCTCGATCAAGGCATCAAGGATCATGGCATCTGGTTGGCATTCCATTGCCATGATCCAGGCACCACCTTGGGGGAGAAAGCCTGAATCCATTGGTTACACGATCAGTTACTGTTTTTCTTTTTCGCTTTGCTGAGCAGATGAAGTACCTGATTCTCTTTCGTCCAAAAAATAAGACCAACAGTCACTTGTCTTTCAAATTTGAGCCAATCAAGTAAATTTTCTCATCTTCTGTGATTATGCCAGTGAATAGTTGGAATGCCATATTGTCAAAGATTCCATGGCAGCTTGCCGTTTTTGACTTCCATTATAGAGAGGCCATAAAGTGCCAAGCAATTTCGTTGACAGAAATAGACTTGCAAAAGCACAGGGCTAGACGCTAGAGACCATATCATTCACCCAACATCCCATTTTGATTTGATAAGAAAAACATCCCATTTTAATGTTCGACAAGATATACACAGTTGAGAAAAGTGCTAAACCAGCTTTACATCACCGATTATACTGTTATTATTACATCACTGCCTCAACCATAATGAACCTTGCTGTTTGCTGGACAAAACATTTCAGTACAAACCATATATGAGCTTTGGAACTACAACTTGAGTCCTGTTCCTAGCATACTGTCAGGCAATAGAGAAATCATATAGAAATCCTTGTGCTTACAGTACCCCACCCCTATCAGCAAATAGTCCTAATCAATAAATTCAATATGCTCAAAGCCTGGATTACATATTAAATCGAGCAGTCTCAGTACATCTCTCAATGTTCCTACCTTTACCAACCAATTATTCAGGCGAACAAGATGGTCTGGAATCAAACCGTTTCCCACAGATTGAAGATAATTGCTTGCTGAATCAAATTTCAGTGCTTTACAATAACTCTGAATTATCAAACCAATGTAAAGTTGTTTGGGAATACATTCCTTGTTATCATGTCAATTATCAGAACTCAGAATCCAACTGATGAGTAGGTTGACGACATGAGCCATGAGGCTTTTATTGTAGGGTTAAATTAATTGTATTGACAAGGCAGATAGCCTTGGATCAAAGTCTCTTAATGCAATGAAAAAAAAGGGAGCGAGCTAAAGTCGACGAGGAAGGTAGCACGAAAGTTTTACATGCAGTCTCGATTGACTCCCAAGCACATCATCACCCGTTTGCAGTAGCTATTGTTTTAGAGAGCTCAAGCAACTCGACAAAAACTGAACTCGATCGATAACAATTGTTTTGCAATATAAAAATAAAATTTAGGATTTGCATGCCATGCCACCAAGAGAATTACTGCCGGTCGTCGATCTTGAGTTGGAAGCAGGCATCCTTGTCTTCACGTGCTGCATTGTGAAGCACTGGAGTTACAAGTGCTGAATTCGCAACCTGAGCGCTCGGCCGATTTAGGGAGCGTTTGGTTCATGGATGAGCTCAGCCTGGCTCGTATTTGGGAGCCAGGCTCAACTCAGGTTGGGCACATGCATAGTAGAGTATTTGGTTGCTTTTATCTGATGAGCCTAGCTGATACGAGATCGTGTTTGGTTGGTTACACGAAGATATGTTGCATAATAAAAAAAATTAATAAACACTATCATTACAATATTTATTTTGTAGAATTACACTCTTATAACCCTTATCCTATCTTATTACATCTTAATATTATTTAAAATATATTAATAGAGTTAATATTCACTAATAAAGTACTAATCACACCATTAACTGAGTAAGTAGTTGCATCCAGCGAGCCTGCCTCTCCAGAAACGCTCAAAATCTACGTATCTGTGGAGCCAGGCTGAGAGCTCTTTTTTGCATCCCGTGAGCCAGGCTCCGAAGACAGTACAGGCAACCAAACAACAGAACATTGCATCCCATGAGCTTGCAAGAGCCATATACAGCCAACCAAACGCCCCCTTAGTTGCGCGCTCGCGCCCGCACACGCCCGCGACGCAACCCACCGTGTCCGGCCTCCACTTCCACTCCAGCGAGCGGATCACGTATTGAAATCGGATTCCGATAGCATTTTTTACCGAATTTTATTTTAAATACGGATATAGATTCAAATATTCTTAGATACAAAAGCAAAACGGATGTCTGAGATTCGGATACATTCAGATATTTCATTGTCTTTTGTGATAACAATTAATAAGTATTAATTTATTTTATCTATAGATTTAGAAAATAATATCATCATGAAACATAAAATAAAGATTAAATATAATATGTGTAGACAATAATTATTTATTAAAACTTTTTAATAAAACTAATAATTAAATAAATCATATAAAATAATATATATTAATAAAATAAGTAAAACAAAGTTTTTGAGTGTAATTTATATAGATAATATAAGTTTGAAACTAAATTAAAATAATATGTTTATACAATGGTTTGAATATGTGTTTATTCTATTCAGATACGGATAATATCAGATATTTCATCCATATTCACATTTATTTCGAATTCAGATACATCCACAATTCAGATATATCCACTTTATTTATCACATTAAAATTAATACAGATACGGATATCCACATTAAAAATTGAGAACAAAATAGTTTAGAGGTTATCTAGAATTTAGTCATATTTGAAAGAAGTAATTTTTTTAATATCATTTTTTTTCTTGTTTGTGAAAACTTTCCACGTCTTTTCCATCATAAGACCTTATGTGTGGGTCCTCTATAAGGGGTGTGTAGGAATTATTTAAGTGAAAAATGTTTTCAAAAGAACTTGATCCTTATAGGAGTATAAGATATAAGATAAGATTATACTTCATAGTTTAGAGGGTTGACTTGATGAGTTTATATAACTTCCAATATTTAAGATTTGTACAATCAGAGTCAAACGATGGCAGAGAGTTGAGATACAGCACCAACCAATCATGTCTATACAATGGAAACTCTCTAGCACAGTAACGAATTAGCAGGAGCACATGCCATGTCAACACTAGTCGTTCGTGGTTAGAAAATTTCTGCCATCGAATAATTATTGGTGTATAGCGAACTGAGTGTAACTCAGCTGATAAGTTTTTTTTTATGGTTTGTGGTGGAACTGATCTAGTGATCTGTTCGTGTTCGAGTATGCGACTTGGTGTGGATGCTCATATTTTTTTTGTTTATTTATTTTAGGATTTTTGATTTAACGACTCTATTATTTTAGTGGTAGGCAGTTGTTTCAGTCTTAGGTGACGTGCCCCGTCGATGATGAAAGCATCTATGAATGCTGAAATTTATAAATGCGATGAGTGCTGAAACTGACAAAAAGGCCAAGCAAAATTAGTCAGTAGTGCTGTATCTATCCCAATTTCCAATCAAGCCGAGAAGAAAAAGAAGTATCACCTAGTGGCATCGAGCATAGCCAGATCAGGGCTTATACGACGGATGGATCTTTGGAGTCGGAGTCGGTCGGTCAGGTTGCCAATTCCGAATTCCTAATGCGGCGGCCTCGTGCTATACCCTATAAATAAATTTCGGTCAGGAGATCATCCTGAGGGGTAGCAATCTTTCTGATCTGCTCGATCGACTACTCTCGACGACAGCGCTCGGCGCCCTAACCGATAGATCAAAGCGTACTACGGAAGAACTTGTACGAGGCATGGAGTTTGAGTTGGAGTTGGAGATGGAGATGGAGATGGAGATGTTGGTGGAGGATGAGCAGCGCCACCACCTTCCGGCGTTGCTCTTCAGTACTCATGGCCTGCAGTCCACCAGAAAGCCCCAGGAGGCCATGGAGGCGTGGCCCTTCGTCGACCACCTGCAGGCGGCGGACTTTCTCCGGGACTGGGCAGAAGAACACGCCACGCCGCCGCCGCCGCCCGACGCGCGCTGCGAGGATATGCAGCAACACGAAGAGGACGTGGCGTTCTGGGAGCGCATGTGCCCCGACATGGCGCCGGGCGACCGGGGGTTCCGCTTCGACGGCGGCGGCGCCGCGCCCGACGCGCGCTTCCAGGATCAGCAGCAACACGAAGAGGACGTGGCGTTCTGGGAGACCCTGTGCCCCGACATGGCGCCGGGCGACGGGGGGTTCCGCCTCGACGTCGGCGGCGGCGGCGCCGACGAGGACGACCACCTGCAGGCGACGGAGCTCCTAAACTTTCTCCGGGACTGGGCAGAAGAACACGCCACGCCGGCGGCCGCGGGGTCGCCGACGGTGGCCCGCGCCGCGCCCGACGCCCGCAGCAGCAGCCGCACGAAGAAGACGTGGCGTTCTGGGAGCGCATGTGCCCCGACATGGCGCCGGGCGACCGGGGGTTCCGCTTCGACGGCGGCGGCGCCGCGCCCGACGCGCGCTTCCAGGATCAGCAGCAACACGAAGAGGACGTGGCGTTCTGGGAGCGCATGTGCCCCGACATGGCGCCGGGCGACCGGGGGTTCCGCTTCGACGGCGGCGGCGCCGCGCCCGACGCGCGCTTCCAGGATCAGCAGCAACACGAAGAGGACGTGGCGTTCTGGGAGCGCATGTGCCCCGACATGGCGCCGGGCGACCGGGGGTTCCGCTTCGACGGCGGCGGCGCCGCGCCCGACGCGCGCTTCCAGGATCAGCAGCAACACGAAGAGGACGTGGCGTTCTGGGAGCGCATGTGCCCCGACATGGCGCCGGGCGACCGGGGGTTCCGCTTCGACGGCGGCGGCGCCGCGCCCGACGCGCGCTTCCAGGATCAGCAGCAACACGAAGAGGACGTGGCGTTCTGGGAGCGCATGTGCCCCGACATGGCGCCGGGCGACCGGGGGTTCCGCTTCGACGGCGGCGGCGCCGCGCCCGACGCGCGCTTCCAGGATCAGCAGCAACACGAAGAGGACGTGGCGTTCTGGGAGCGCATGTGCCCCGACATGGCGCCGGGCGACCGGGGGTTCCGCTTCGACGGCGGCGGCGCCGCGCCCGACGCGCGCTTCCAGGATCAGCAGCAACACGAAGAGGACGTGGCGTTCTGGGAGCGCATGTGCCCCGACATGGCGCCGGGCGACCGGGGGTTCCGCTTCGACGGCGGCGGCGCCGCGCCCGACGCGCGCTTCCAGGATCAGCAGCAACACGAAGAGGACGTGGCGTTCTGGGAGCGCATGTGCCCCGACATGGCGCCGGGCGACCGGGGGTTCCGCTTCGACGGCGGCGGCGCCGCGCCCGACGCGCGCTTCCAGGATCAGCAGCAACACGAAGAGGACGTGGCGTTCTGGGAGCGCATGTGCCCCGACATGGCGCCGGGCGACCGGGGGTTCCGCTTCGACGGCGGCGGCGCCGCGCCCGACGCGCGCTTCCAGGATCAGCAGCAACACGAAGAGGACGTGGCGTTCTGGGAGCGCATGTGCCCCGACATGGCGCCGGGCGACCGGGGGTTCCGCTTCGACGGCGGCGGCGCCGCGCCCGACGCGCGCTTCCAGGATCAGCAGCAACACGAAGAGGACGTGGCGTTCTGGGAGCGCATGTGCCCCGACATGGCGCCGGGCGACCGGGGGTTCCGCTTCGACGGCGGCGGCGCCGCGCCCGACGCGCGCTTCCAGGATCAGCAGCAACACGAAGAGGACGTGGCGTTCTGGGAGCGCATGTGCCCCGACATGGCGCCGGGCGACCGGGGGTTCCGCTTCGACGGCGGCGGCGCCGCGCCCGACGCGCGCTTCCAGGATCAGCAGCAACACGAAGAGGACGTGGCGTTCTGGGAGCGCATGTGCCCCGACATGGCGCCGGGCGACCGGGGGTTCCGCTTCGACGGCGGCGGCGCCGCGCCCGACGCGCGCTTCCAGGATCAGCAGCAACACGAAGAGGACGTGGCGTTCTGGGAGCGCATGTGCCCCGACATGGCGCCGGGCGACCGGGGGTTCCGCTTCGACGGCGGCGGCGCCGCGCCCGACGCGCGCTTCCAGGATCAGCAGCAACACGAAGAGGACGTGGCGTTCTGGGAGCGCATGTGCCCCGACATGGCGCCGGGCGACCGGGGGTTCCGCTTCGACGGCGGCGGCGCCGCGCCCGACGCGCGCTTCCAGGATCAGCAGCAACACGAAGAGGACGTGGCGTTCTGGGAGCGCATGTGCCCCGACATGGCGCCGGGCGACCGGGGGTTCCGCTTCGACGGCGGCGGCGCCGCGCCCGACGCGCGCTTCCAGGATCAGCAGCAACACGAAGAGGACGTGGCGTTCTGGGAGCGCATGTGCCCCGACATGGCGCCGGGCGACCGGGGGTTCCGCTTCGACGGCGGCGGCGCCGCGCCCGACGCGCGCTTCCAGGATCAGCAGCAACACGAAGAGGACGTGGCGTTCTGGGAGCGCATGTGCCCCGACATGGCGCCGGGCGACCGGGGGTTCCGCTTCGACGGCGGCGGCGCCGCGCCCGACGCGCGCTTCCAGGATCAGCAGCAACACGAAGAGGACGTGGCGTTCTGGGAGCGCATGTGCCCCGACATGGCGCCGGGCGACCGGGGGTTCCGCTTCGACGGCGGCGGCGCCGCGCCCGACGCGCGCTTCCAGGATCAGCAGCAACACGAAGAGGACGTGGCGTTCTGGGAGCGCATGTGCCCCGACATGGCGCCGGGCGACCGGGGGTTCCGCTTCGACGGCGGCGGCGCCGCGCCCGACGCGCGCTTCCAGGATCAGCAGCAACACGAAGAGGACGTGGCGTTCTGGGAGCGCATGTGCCCCGACATGGCGCCGGGCGACCGGGGGTTCCGCTTCGACGGCGGCGGCGCCGCGCCCGACGCGCGCTTCCAGGATCAGCAGCAACACGAAGAGGACGTGGCGTTCTGGGAGCGCATGTGCCCCGACATGGCGCCGGGCGACCGGGGGTTCCGCTTCGACGGCGGCGGCGCCGCGCCCGACGCGCGCTTCCAGGATCAGCAGCAACACGAAGAGGACGTGGCGTTCTGGGAGCGCATGTGCCCCGACATGGCGCCGGGCGACCGGGGGTTCCGCTTCGACGGCGGCGGCGCCGCGCCCGACGCGCGCTTCCAGGATCAGCAGCAACACGAAGAGGACGTGGCGTTCTGGGAGCGCATGTGCCCCGACATGGCGCCGGGCGACCGGGGGTTCCGCTTCGACGGCGGCGGCGCCGCGCCCGACGCGCGCTTCCAGGATCAGCAGCAACACGAAGAGGACGTGGCGTTCTGGGAGCGCATGTGCCCCGACATGGCGCCGGGCGACCGGGGGTTCCGCTTCGACGGCGGCGGCGCCGCGCCCGACGCGCGCTTCCAGGATCAGCAGCAACACGAAGAGGACGTGGCGTTCTGGGAGCGCATGTGCCCCGACATGGCGCCGGGCGACCGGGGGTTCCGCTTCGACGGCGGCGGCGCCGCGCCCGACGCGCGCTTCCAGGATCAGCAGCAACACGAAGAGGACGTGGCGTTCTGGGAGCGCATGTGCCCCGACATGGCGCCGGGCGACCGGGGGTTCCGCTTCGACGGCGGCGGCGCCGCGCCCGACGCGCGCTTCCAGGATCAGCAGCAACACGAAGAGGACGTGGCGTTCTGGGAGCGCATGTGCCCCGACATGGCGCCGGGCGACCGGGGGTTCCGCTTCGACGGCGGCGGCGCCGCGCCCGACGCGCGCTTCCAGGATCAGCAGCAACACGAAGAGGACGTGGCGTTCTGGGAGCGCATGTGCCCCGACATGGCGCCGGGCGACCGGGGGTTCCGCTTCGACGGCGGCGGCGCCGCGCCCGACGCGCGCTTCCAGGATCAGCAGCAACACGAAGAGGACGTGGCGTTCTGGGAGCGCATGTGCCCCGACATGGCGCCGGGCGACCGGGGGTTCCGCTTCGACGGCGGCGGCGCCGCGCCCGACGCGCGCTTCCAGGATCAGCAGCAACACGAAGAGGACGTGGCGTTCTGGGAGCGCATGTGCCCCGACATGGCGCCGGGCGACCGGGGGTTCCGCTTCGACGGCGGCGGCGCCGCGCCCGACGCGCGCTTCCAGGATCAGCAGCAACACGAAGAGGACGTGGCGTTCTGGGAGCGCATGTGCCCCGACATGGCGCCGGGCGACCGGGGGTTCCGCTTCGACGGCGGCGGCGCCGCGCCCGACGCGCGCTTCCAGGATCAGCAGCAACACGAAGAGGACGTGGCGTTCTGGGAGCGCATGTGCCCCGACCTGGCGCGGGGCGACGGGCGGTTCTACTTCGGCGGCGCCGACGAGGACGAGTCCAACGACAGCACGGCGCCCATGGAGGGCGTAGTGCTGGCGTGGGGCGGGGCCAACTTTTACACTGTTGACGACGTTGACGGAGGAGACGACACCGCCGCCGTTGTGGCGCCGCTGATCGATCTCGAGCTCAGATTGTAGATTGTAGATGATTAAGTTTTCCGTACTTCACCGACTATGCCGTGCGTGTGCTTCTTCGTTCACGGCTACTGCCTCGAGGCAAAACTGTTTTCTTTTCCCGAAAGATTCGAATCAAATCTGTTGACGGCATGAGAACTCTTCTCGCCGGTCCAGAATCAGCCTGCACGTAGATTTCTTCTTTATTTGCAAAACAGTTGCTGTATCATCGTTGATGTTCTTTGGCCGGTTAACTTGTCTGTTAAAACACTGTAACCTTGTAGGTCGTATTTATGTGAGATCATCGTATCGAATTGCTGCTGAAGCTTTTCATCCTGTTCATCTGATTCCTCCCTCCTCAGAAACGTCTGAATTGTTGTTCTTTTTTCATTTCAGTCTTTGATTCTAACCACTACGTTTCATAAATTCGCATTAAGATACAGCAACAAAATTACAACATCATTGAAGCATTTCTAACGAAAATTTTATAATGATTGAAATCTCAGAAAAATATGGGTCGCGGAGATCGACATCATAATGCAGAACTGAACCTGGCTAGGCAGCGTGTCCGTCGTCGTCCTTGGGCACCTGGTCCGATTCGAGGGGCGACACCTTGGGCACGTGCACCGGCAGGTGCTCGATCTCGCCGGCCCACGGGTTGGTCTCCTCCTCCCCGGCGTCCTCCACCGTCCTGAGCGCCTTCAACACGGCGCTGTTGCATTTGAACCCTGCGCCGAAGGCGATCTGCCAGACCCTGTCCCCCTTCTTGATCCGCCCCTTGGCCTCGCAGTAGGCGAGCTCGTACCACAGCGAGCTGCTCGACGTATTGCCGAACCGGTACAGCGCCATCCGCGACGGCTCCATGTGCCAGGCGCCGAGCTCCAGGCCGCGCTCCATCTCGTCCAGCACGCCGCGGCCCCCGGCGTGGATGCAGAAGTGCTCGAACGCCAGCTTGAAGTCCGGCACGTAGGGCTTCGTCACGCCGCCGGCGCCGTGGCGGCGGCGGCGCAGAACGCGCCCGAGCAGCGCGGTGGCGAGGAACCGGAGCTGCTCCGAGAGCGGGAGCACGAGCGGCCCCAGCGCGACGATGTTGGCGCGGAGTGCCTCGCCGGCGACGGACACGACACGAGGTCCATGGAGAGGGACACCCCGAGGTTGCCCTCGTCGTCCTCCTCCTGAATCACGCAGCCGTAGCTCCGGTCACCGCCGGCGCCGCCGCCCCGGTGCGTGCGCGCCGTGTGGACGAGCTCGTAACCCATGCCGGCGCGCGGCGAGGTCGACGGCGACGACGCCGGCGCTGCAGCCCATGCCGCCGAGGTTGTGGCTGGCAACGCAGGACCAGCGACGCGAGCGACGGCGCCGGGCTGAAGTGGCTGGAGTTGGCGACGACGACGCCGACGTCCGCGGCCTGCAGGCCAGCCACCGCGGTGTGGCGGAGGGACTCGGCGCAGGTGGCCTCGGGAGCGCGCCCGGGGTTGAACGCCGCCAGGTCCATGAGGTAGACGGGCGCCGCCGGCCTGGGGCGCGACGCGGCGGCGTACGCGCAGGCAGCGGCGGCCAACCCCGCGCACGCCGCGAGCGGCGGCGGCGCGGACGAGGACGCGAGGAGGAGCAGGGACACGGCGGCGAGGAGGAGCAACGCGCGGCGAGGAGGTGCGTCAGGAGGGAGACGAGGCGATGGAACAGGAGCCGGGAGTGGTTC
Organism: Echinochloa crus-galli; assembly: GCA_900205405.1. Lineage (NCBI taxonomy): Eukaryota > Viridiplantae > Streptophyta > Magnoliopsida > Poales > Poaceae > Echinochloa > Echinochloa crus-galli. The sequence goes on from OAMR01000409.1 coordinate 453,606, forward strand.
AGCGTTGCCTGCCTCACCATGCGGAAGTACAGCTCCCCGCTGTCCATGGCGATGGACGACCGGTGATGGCTGGCCATGGAAGTGCTCTTAATTCTTATAATAAAGAAAGCCTTGTTAATTAGGGGTTATGTTCTTGAGATCACCTCACCGGCCACTACCACTACTACAGTCCTACAGAGGTAGCAAATGCGAGCTCGAGAGCGTCGACTAGATAGCTAGCTAGTGTGTGTGTGATCAAGGTACGGTGTGTCGGTGTGCGAGGAAGTGGCGGTGCAGCACGGTGGATTTATACACGCGCGGGAAGGAGAAGACGCGAGGGTGTAGGGCACTAGATAGCTAGCGGCCTATTTAGATGCAAAAAGCAACTCCCAAATTTACTATATAAGTATATAAGGGCACGTACAACGGGCTGTCGTGACCCGTCGACATGCAGTAGATTTTTGCGTTTAGCCCCCCGCGACCCGCAGTAACCCCCGAGCCGTCGCTTGGTTCGTCTACGAGCAACGGCCCGTGCTCCGAGGCACGGCGACGGGGAAGGCGACCGCTGTACGGCGCGCTGCGAGGAGAAGACGAGGGCATGGATCCGCTGTGCGCGAAGGAGTTTTCGGTACGCCAAAGGTTCGCGCCGTCCGCAGCTTTCTCCTTCGCCTCCGGCCTCCCCCTTCTCTGGCACGGTAATTGTCAGTGATGGCTGCAAGATCTGAAATTCCCATCACAGTGAGGCTCGGATGGGCCAACAGATAGACCATGGAGGTAGCTGCGGAGGTTGCGGTGCCGGGGGCGTGAGGAATCGGCCAGAGATGAGCTGTGGGCATGGAACTTTGGCTGGCTGCAGGGAGCTCCGTGGCTTCAAGTTTTCAACCGTGATGAGTACGACGGGAGATGGAGATGTACGGGGAAGATGAACAGTACAAGCTAGCAAGCAAGAGACGTTTAGTAGTACTTGTCTGTACATAATTTGGTGAAATTCATAGTAAAATAAATACATGTCCAAATAATCTCAAATTTGTTTTTTAAAATTTTATTTGCCTCTTATGATTTAATGTATATGTATCTTAAAATTTAATATGTTATATATATATAATTTATGTGAATTATTTGAATGTATTGTGCATTCTGTCATCTATGCAACAAAAAGACTACAAAGATCAATGATGCACTACATCATCATAATTTGTGTGTCTAAGGATGAATTAAATACCCTGCAGACAGCCAAACAGACAACTCATTGTACAAGCTGTCTGTTTAAGCTATCTGTTAGTGTAAAAAGACAGCAAGCTGTCTACACGGTTGTACTTGCCCTAAAAAGAAGATTCCCTATCACATCAAAATATCATAACATGCATGGAGTACTAAATGCAGATGAAATCAAAAACTAATTGCACAGTTTTGTTGTGCTCTGCGAGACGAACATTTTGAACCTAATTAATCAATTTTTGGATAATTTTTCACAAATACAAACGAAATGCTACAGTGACGCAATGATTACGAAGTGACATTATACTCCCAAATTTACCCTCCCAAATTCAACGTCTAAACACCACCCTAGTGTGTGTGATCAATTGTACGCCTTGCATGCCAACAATATAATAATGCCCTAGCTTCTTTGCTTCAAGGGCCCTATTTAGTCCCTTAAAAAATGAAAAATTCTCTCGAAACTTCACTATTCACCTATCACGTCAAATCACATCAAATCTCTCTCCTCATGCATGGGACACTAAACGTGGATAAATAAAAAACTAAGTACATAGTTTTGATGTACACGACGAGACGAATCTTTTGAGCCTAGTTAGGTCATGATAGGACGACGATTACCACAAACAAATGAATATTATTACAGTGCGCTACAGTGTACATATGACATTTTCACCAAACTTCGCATTCCCTTTTTCGGAAACTAAACACCCCAAGTATATACGTTGTTTGTAATATGTGGGCTCGATCGTGTCCAATCGTTTTCAGTGCCGTCGCCCTAAATTTTGCTGTAGCTGCCATGAATATGGGATTTCGAACTAGTGCACCATTATTTTCATCTGTAAAAACAATCAAACGATCGAGATTCAAATTCGATTTATTGGACCGTGTGTTTGTGCACGCTGTTTTTGTTTTTAGCAAAAACCTAAACTTGCTTTTTTTTATGTTGTCTCACAGTTTTGTTTGCAAATCACAAATTCACGATACAGAGAAGTTGCTCACAAGTATGCATTCATCGTCTCCTCTATGAATACATGAACACAAACTCTACTTCAGTGAGCATATCTGAGAGAATGTCACGCAGCTTCTACACAACTTCTCCTTATTCACTTCTACACAGAATTCATTTCTCCACTAGTTTTATCATAAAGAATCATGGAGAATCACTTTCAACCATAGAATCACTTTTGTCAGAGAATCATCTCTAATAGAGAATTAAAATCAGGTGTAACTACCAAACTTGCCATTAAAAACATGACTAAATATACTTTTGTAGACAACAAAAAAAAATGTTCTAGGCTCTGCACTCACATATGAGTGCATATAGACAAATGGCGACATTGCACGTATGCCAATAGATACTACTACAATCGGCACTGATACTCGTATTTTTCTTGATTGATTTTAGAATTTAATTGGCACTAGTATTTTAATGGTAGGCGACATTTCCGTTTACAGAGAACTATTTGTGGTGACTTTGTCATTCTTAATATATGCCGACTTAGTCTTTCCGGGGTGCTCATATAGGGGCAAGGTTACATGCATATATTTGTAGGGGTGAATGTGCGTGCATATATGTGAACGTCTGTGTGTACTGTGTTAAAAAAAAAGATACTACCATAAAGGAAAAGGTTCAAACACATAGTAAAAGGGATATAAATCTAAGCTTCAATCCTATTAGCCAGTAAGGCTTGTTCCACAACCCAGAAACTATCATATATTTCCATCTTACCATATCACATAGATACTAATCATAAAAACTATATTTAATACATGGTTTCTTTAAAATAAAGTATTATTCAATTATCTTTGTTCTCTCTTCTTTCCTCACCTATCATTTTTTATTTCATCTTGGTTTTCTGAAGAGATAGTTTCATGCACGAGACATAGTTTTTTCAATTTTTTCTCCCTCTCCTCGTTAATTCCGTTGACACATCAGTTTTTTGTTTCTATAGCATCATAGTTAATGTCATGAACACTGGCTCATGTGTAGGGTTGGGGCCTTGGGGGTGTCCTACTATGATGCATTTGTATATATCAAATGAACAGTTAAACGCACTATTATGTTGTTTGATTCTGCGATGAGCGCACAAACTCTCGTTTTCAGATTTTATAAGACCATTGCAAGGCGTGTACAAACTACAAAGATAAGAAATTTTGGTATTTAATTAACAAATCATCAGATTCCTTTAAGGCTTAAGCAGATTTCTTCGTAAATCCTGAAATTTCAGATTAACTAGCCTTCCTCCCACGGCTGATTTGATGAATAAACGTTTCCTCTAAAAAATTTTGTCTTGGCGACTTGGCGTACGTCGTCGATCACGAATGTCGCGTACCGTGTGCTTGCGGAAGTGGCCGTGACTCGTAACTCGTGAGCAACGTGAGTTTGAGCAATTCCTCGTCGTCGGACACCCGCGGCGGCGCCGCCTCGTCGAAATCTTCGGCGGAGAAATCATCGTCGAGCTGGCGCGGGTCCGGCCGGGCCTCGACGCTATCCAACAACGCCACGTAGTCCACCGTGTGATCGGCCGCCAGGGCCCGTCGTCGCCCTCGCCCTCGCCCCGGAGAAACTGCTCCCAGAAACCGTCATGTCGCCGTTGGCCGTGGAACCGCCCGTCGCCGGCAGTCGCTGCCGCATCGCGTTCCATCACCGACGCCACAGTCGGGACGAAGCCGTCGAGCGCGCGCGAGGCCTCGCGCCGCCTCGCCACCGCGAAGTCGTTGCCCGCGGGACCGGCCGGCACGTCGCCATGGATCAGGAACCTGTCTCTTATACCGTCGTCGGCCGCCGCCGCACCGGCGGCGGCTCCCACCGGCGAGCCCTTGGGGACGAGGCCGCCGAACACGCGCGAGTCCTCTGTCTCCCGCCGCCGCACCTCGGCGGGCTGCATCGGCGCCGCCGACTTGCCCGTGAGGTCGGCCGGCCCGCGCGCGCCGTCGTCGGTGAGGAACTAACTGCTCTCAGAATCCATCGTTACCGGCCACGCCGCCTGCCGTCGCCGTCGCGCCTACGACCTCCATCGACGATGGCCCCGCGGGCGCCGTCGAGCCCCGGGTGAGATTGTCGGCCGCCAGGACTTCCCTGGCCTCGTCATCCTGGGGACGAGTCATGGTGGCGGTGGATCGATCAATCAGATCGATGGGTATCCACCTCCCCCAGAATTTTGTTGGTAGACTCCCATCGCGGATGAATCGGAGTCGACAACCGAGTCAGATCGTCTTGAAAAGGGATTCGTGTTGCCGTCGGAATTTAGAGATCGATTTTAAAACGTTAAATGTAACACGCGATGGGTCGCGCGACCCACGCGCGCCGCCGCCGGCCGGGTTGGTGAGCTCCGGCCTTACTAAGTTAGGTTCAAGTAGGCAACCAATTGAACTCATGTATCGGTCATACATGTAACAAAGCAGACATAGTGCAACGCAATCAAACTCTCACCCACGGGCTCATGATATGTTTTCAGTCTGCAAAGAGTACTTCCCTGGGCAGTAGCATCTTTCAGGCATATACTAAACCTGAATCACAAGAGTGAAAGAAAGGCTCAGTGCAGGTTTTATGCAACCTGCACAGAATATTAACATAGAAAAAAAGGAACCATTTAGAAAATGACCTCTGAACTGGCCCCAACCTCAAACGGTTCATGAAACCACTGTAGCGATTCCCCAAGCTATCATGCGACGCGATTGTGAACAAAACTGAGACGAGCTCTGCAGTCAGACAGATACAACCGCGCCCATGAATCTGCTGTAGTACTAGTAAATCTGAAACCGCCCTAGAACGCGAACGTACCTCTGCCGCTCCCGCTGATCTGGTGCTAATCGAAGGCCCAAATCCCTCCCTCAACTCTGCTAAGTGCTAATCGATGGAAACCCTCGAAGATTCCGGTCGCACAACTGCGTCGCTGGCCGCCGCCGCCGCCGATTCGCACAACTGCGTCCGGCCGGCGGGTTCGAAATACCAACCCGACAACCCGTTATGATCCCACCCGACCCGAGCGGGCCCCACCGAGCCAGTTGAACAAGTCAAACACCCATCCCCCGCCTCTCCTCCCTTCTCCTTCTCCCTCTCCTCGTCGTCTCCCCTCGCGGCCTCAGCTCACCTAAGAATCAAGAATCGCCGGCGGCTCCCAAGTACCACCCCACCTCCCAAGAACTCCGGCGCTCCAACCCGGAATCCCGCCTATCTTCTTCTTCGTCTCCTTCCTTCGTCCGTCTCGCGGAAAGAAACCAAGAATCCCCGGCCGGCGGCCGCTCCCGCCCCACGCCCAAGAAAGAACCAAGAATCCCCCGGACGCTCCATCCCCAATCCCCGCCCCAACACAATGGGCGAGACCTCCGGCTCGTCCTCCTCTTCCTCCCTGATTCGGGAGGCTGTCAGCCTCCCCTTCGGTGTCCCCGTGGGGGAGGCCTCAGGCCTCCGTCTCCTCGCTGCCACACCAATGGCGGGACTTCAAGCGGAGCGGGCCGCCGAAGAAGATTGTCCTGATTGGTCACGAGGAGAAGGGGGAGCGCTCCGTGGAGCCACAGGTCAGAGAGGCCTTCGCCGCCGGCAGTCCGGTTGCCGAGCTGGTGGTCCGGGATGCCGGGGGCGCCAGGGTCTTGTACGATTTCCTGCGCAAGGTGGTGCTCGTGATCGACGCCGGCGGCGCCATAAAGAAGACGATGGGGTTCTACTGGGTGGACGATGGCGGCTGGATCTTCTCGCCGGCCCTGTGGGGTCACGCCGACGAGGCCTCGGTGCGGAAGGCTTTCAACAACGGGGCCGCCAGCGACGACGACGGGCGTCTCGCCATCACCGCGGTGCGTCGCTGCTGGCACCGCGAGGCACGCGCCGTCAGGTTCCTGGAGAAGATCAAGGGGCGGAGCGCGTGGGTCTTCGGCTGGTACGGCGCGGCGGCGCCCGACGTCCAGGCCGCGGCTGACGGCGGCGACCTGACGGTGAACTGGGCGTGCTCGGTGTCATTCCCTAATCAAATGCCATGGTGTTTGCCAAGGTTCTGTTGTCTATCAGTACGTAGACGGAATGAACAATTCTGTTCTTGAATTGATGACCATCTTCTTGGTCTTGGCTCTATTTTTAAAATTTCAATTCCTGAGCCAAAGTGACTATTGTTTGCCTAGTTCTGTCCTCTGTTCTTGATAGGCAGATCTATCAAACGACAAAATGACTAGTTTAGAATTTTGCTTGATAATAATGTTCTTCATTGGTGGTCTATCCTGGTCCTGAGTTATCCATGTTCATGATCCATTTTTTTGGTGTTCATTCTCTTGTTCTTTCTATCAGCTGTTAATATCTTGTGCGTTTTGTTTGCAGTGCCGAGCTTTCGGTGGCGATGATGGACAATCAGCAGACTGCCCACCTCTTGTACTGTGCGTTGGCGCCTGGTTTTCCAGAGATCACTGCAGCCGGGTCTTCCCAGTCCGAGCCCAGCAGCCCCCTCTTCCGTTCGGGCGCTAACGATATAGCGAATCCCACTTGGTATGTGTTTTGGGAGAGCTCGGCCGGAACACGAGTGCTTCCACTATACATAATCAGTTTCAGACCTACCCAAGGTTTCAAGAGGCCAGGGTCCCCGGCCACACATGAGAAGGGTCTAAGCCAAAAGAAAGTAAGATTCAACGTGTAGGTAGATATAGAGGCTCTGCAAGAGTGATATAGCTTACAAGAACTGTAGGGATTATCAGCTGTGGCCTGTGGGGGGTTGTTTTGCAGTCACAAGTGAAGCAAGATCAGAACAACGACTTGCTGTTCCCCCCTCTGTTTGCTTCTTTGTCAGATAATTTTCATCTGTTTCTGCTTTTTACATGTAGCTTCCTGGCCATATCTAGTTGCATTCCAATCCATTTCTAAACCTGTTAGAAAACCGTGTAAACTTTTCTGAAATTGAACAATTATTGAACTTGTATGACATGGGGTACATTCTCTCCAAGAGGTGCTAGAGGTCACACCAGCAATTGCATAGATTTGCGTGTTTACTCTCGATGCAAAGTATATATTTGCTTACTAATTGTTTTCATCCAATAAAAGATTGGAAATATCACTTATTATATTGTTCAGCTGGTTAGGATCACGGCAAAGAAAAAGATGGCAAGCATCTCATATCAATGAAGTATATGGTCCTTCAGCGTCTACACAAACATTCAGAGAACCCTTTACATCTGATTACTCAACTGAACATAACATGAAAAGTATAGACCAATACAATACATGACCTTTCACAATTCAAAACACACAACTGTAATGTGACGGTGCCTATGATTTAATTCACAAGTAGAAACTATCACATTGACAAAGTTATGAATGTCTCATTGAATTCAGCAGGGAGAAAAATGGTTTGAACGTCAGTCCTAGCCCAATAAGCGACAATGTTTAACATCAGTAACAGGATCTGATCACCTGCATTTTGCGTAAGTAAGACAAATATATGCACTTGCATATTTAGCTTACTGTCATACTAAGATAAGGAAAATGGCAAAATTGGATGACCCTTGAATATACTGTTTACCTGTAAAAATGCAAGAAAGCATGTTAAGCAAAGTTAACTCAACTGATATTGTTGTTCTTGGGAGAAATGTTCTTGCCATAAAAAAAACAGTAGCACTTACAAAATTCATGCTGCTGCTGGAGCTACAGCTCTCTGATATGCCATTTGCAACACCTCTCTGTTCATGTGTCTGTTTCATCAGAGAAGTCAGAGTCCAGCATAATGGTAGAGCAAATTATTGACAGTTTGACACATATGAGGCTATTAGACAGGATTGAAGTGTACCACTGCGGTGTTTTGCAGAATGTTTGCACTCAATAGTATTTTACATGAGGTTTACAGAAGCAAACCCCACAAAAGATGCATTTCTCACATACAGCCACAGGATGAAATTATTTGACTGGTCCAAAATACTTGATAAGGAAAGGATAAATTGGAAGTCGGTATACCAAACATCAAAACCTACAAAAATCAATTGAAATGTCATCAAATAAATAATCCAAGTTGTTTGTCATGGATCTGTTGTTGATCAGCAGATGGAATGATCTATTCTGTTAGTGCATTGGTGATGTTTTCTTTGCAAAGGTGACTAGCTCTTCTTGAAGGATACATGGAAGTGACTAGCTCTTTGCAAAGGTTACTCATCTTGATGTGTTCGAATAAAACCATCATCCCTCTGGGAGATCAAAAGTAAAAATTTAATTACACTGAAATGAAATGACCAAAACAATTCCTGTCAATTTTTTTACCAAAACAGGAAAGAGGGAGAGAAACAGGCAGGTATTTACAGGGACTTAAAGCTCAGTGCAGAAGAGATTGCTTTCCACACAAAGGAGGACAACGAAAAACAGAAGAAGTGCATACTATAATCACAATGATTTACAGGCACACAACAGAACATGGTGCTCGTGTGGACATTGAATTGAAATGCTTCTGTCCCCTTAATTGACTAATTGAGGGTGTCATCGAGTTAGCTGCTGGAAAGGATCTTCCAGATGATAAAACAAGACAACAAAATAGAAATGTATATAACAATTCTCTGAAGCCATTTGGTACACAAGTGAATGACTGCAGCAATCTCTAGCAAACCGGAAAATAATACACATAGGCACCGACAATGCTCATTGTTTGTACTGTAGATTTCAATATCTCACAATTGGAGAAAGAGAACTACTACCTACAGTGACCATCACTGAGCCCATTTTGGCACTAGCCTTGCATTAGAGTTTACAAGGGTGCAATCTGTGATATGAATAACTGGAGATGGCCTTTTTCTATAGATGAAATAGAAACAACTCCATCCAGGGGAATAAGCTCTATGATAGTTTGCAGTTATGACCAAACTACAAATACTATATGTGCCAATTAACTGAAAGGAATGCAGGACTCTTGTTTCAGGTCGCAAACCCAATGTCTTAATGCAAAGCCTTACTAAATTGGGCTCTGATCGCAAAAAATAAAATACTAAATTGGCTCAAGTAGGCAAACAATTGAATCTTGTATCGGTCATACGCAAACAGACATAGTGCAACGGATCAACTTGATCTTATATCTCACCCACGGCCTTCAGATAAGTTTTTGAGCCTGCACCTGCAGAGTACTTCCCTGAAGTCAGTAGTATCTGAAGCGTGTCATGAAAGGCTACAGTTTCATGCAACCTGCATAGAATTTTATATAGCATAGAAAAACAATACATCATTTCTATTCCACTTTAAAATGAAACTAAAAACTGACACCATCCTCAAACGGTTCATGAGACTACACTGGAGACACTGGAGCGATTCCACATCTGGAAATGTCGTTCCCCAGACGAGCACGGCAAAACTCTGATGCGATTAAAGTGATTGCGAGCGAAACTGCGACGAACACTGCAGTCATACCATACAGCCGTGCCCGTGAATCTGCAAATCTGAAACCACCCGCCCTATAACAGGAACGTACCTAGCCGCTCCCGCTGATTTGCTGCGGATCGAAGGCCAAATTCCTCCCCCACGGGCCACGGCCTCGTTGGTGGGCTAATCGATGGAAACCCTTGCTGATTCCGGTCACGGAGCTGCGTCGCTGGCCGTCTCCGGCGGCGCTCGTCCGGTTTGCTCCATAGAATTGATACGGCGGCTCAAAGGGTCCGACCGGGTTCGGAACACCAAACCCAAGCACCCGATGAACCGACCCGAACCGGACCAACCAGTTGAACAAGTCAAATACCCATCCCCGTACTTTTTACAATTTAGCCCTTTTTCCTAAAAAATCTCACGTTTATACCCCTGGAGAAAAGAATTGCGTCTTTGGACCCTATGGGCCGGAGCCACGATTCATGGCTTCGAGGTATAACGTCTCGGCGCCACAAACAGCGGCGCCGACCCGCCAGCGAGGAACTCTGACGTGGCTCGTACGTGGACAATGCTCGGCGCCACAGATCTTGGCGCCGGCCCCTTCTGGTGCTGTGTTCTTTTTGTGCTGATTTGTGCTCTGTATAGTGCTGTCTCTTATTCATGACAGTGTTAACATACTTCTCCCAACCACTCTCACATGTAAATGGGATAAGCCGCCTACCAAAAATTTGCCCTAATGTACCATAGTGAAGTACCCCTTCAATTGAGATGTCATCCTCATTTGAATTGCAATGAAGGCATTCACGAGCCCTACCCAACATCTCACTAAACAAAGGGCGATCATCGAACATAAGAGGGACTCTATGCATTCCAACAAAGGTGACATGCCCAAACTCATCTGCTTCCACGCGTCCTCCATGA
>OAMR01000409.1:481580-514111 GCA_900205405.1 Echinochloa crus-galli
GCAGCTTCTTTGTAGATTGTCCACTTCTCTTACCTATCAAGTAACTCAAAAGGAGTCATCTTGGTAATGGATAGTACAATCCTAATTCTGGCAACTAGAAAGAAATTTTCAACCGCTAGTGCTTTTGAGCCATATTAATCATCTAATTACTTCTAAATCTTTCCATACCTAGGGTTGCAAAATATGAAAAATATTGACCAAATCGACGCGAAAAAATATAGGAGATGAGACATGATACCTTGCTCTCGAAGATCTACGGAGCAAAATCAAGTTTCCACGGTTCAATTTGACAATCGCGGAGGTTGGAGGGGATGAAGAGGGAGGGGAAAAGAGAGAGCAGCAAGAGCAATGCCCCAGGCCTCTGGCAGGAGAGCCGGCTCGGCGATTTTGAATAGCAAAGTGGTCGGCGCCGAGATCTGTGGCGCCGGGGTCAGCGCCGAGATCTGTGGCGCCGACCCCGCCACGTAGGCGCCACCTCATCTTTCCTCGTTGGCGGGTCGGCGCCACGGGTTGTGGCGCCGAGACGTTATACCTCGGAGCCATGTATCGTGGCGCCGGCCCATAGGGTCCAAAGATGCAATTCGTTTCTCCAGGAGTCTAAACGTGAGATTTTTTATAAAAAAGGGCTAAAATGTAAAAAGTACGGTCCCCCCGCCTCTCCTCCTCCCCTTCTCCTTCCTCTCGTCTCCCTCGCGGCCTCGCCCAAGAATCAAGAATCCCCGGCGGCTCCCACCCGACGCCCAAGAACTCCTGCGCTCCCACGCGGCCGTCCGGCCTCTCGCCTCTCTTCTTGTTCTCCTTCCTTCGTCTCCCTTCGCGGAAAGAAACCAAATATCCCCGGCCGCTCCCACCCCCACGCCCAAGAACCAAGAATTCCCCCGGTCGCCAGGGTGTCTTACGAATTCTCTCGCAAGGCGCGGTGCTCGTGCTTGGCGCCCCGAGAGCGCCATAAGCAAGAAGATGGGGTTCAACTCCGTGGGCGACGACGGTTGGGTCTTCTCGCCCGCGCTGTGGGGCGACGTCGACGAGGCCTCGGTGACGAAGGCTTTCGACGGGCCCAGCGGCGGGCGTCTCGCCGTCACCGCGGTGCGCCGCTTCTGCCAGGCGCGCGCCGTCAGGTTCCTGGACAACACCAAGGGGCGGGGCGCGTGGGTCTTCGGATGGTACGGCGCGGCGGCGCGCGACGTCCAGGTGGCGGCGGACGGCGGCGACCTGGCGGCGAACTGGGAGCTGCTCGGTGCTGCCCGCGCGCACGGGCGTGGCATTCACTTGTCGGTCCAGGGCAAGCCGATGCCAAGGTGACTTCCCCTCCATTGTTTAGGGTCTGTAGTTCTGTTCTTGGTGCCTTCTTGCTGTTTGCCAAGGATCTGTTGTCGATCAGTTGGTGGAATTAACATTTCTGTCATTGCATTTGTGATCTTTTCTTTACCAAGGTTCTGGTTTCTGTTCTTGATAGATTATGGATATATGGAAGTGACTAGCTGTTTGCCTAGTTATGTCCTCTGTTCACTGTTCTTGATAGGTAGATTTTATGATCAAATGCCTAAGTGACTTGTTCAGTTGTTGTTCGCCTAATTCTGTTCTTCAGAGGTGGATCGTATCATCTTCCTGTTCTTGTCCATGTGCAGACCTAAGCTCCATGCTATGTTCTCTTTACTAAGTTACTTCTATCACGTTTTGTTTGCAGTGTCGAGCTTTCCATGGCGATCATGGACGACCAGCAGACCGCCCACCTCCTGTTCTGCGTGCTGGCGCCTGGCTTTCCGGAGATCATCGCAGCCGGGTCTCCACAATCCCAGCCCAGCAACGCCCTCTTCTGTTCGGGGACTGATGCTGATGCCTTGGCGAATCCTACGTGGCATGTCATCTGGGAAAGCTCTGCAGGAACACAAATACTTCCACTGTACATGGTCAGTTTCACGTCTACACAAATTTATAAGAGGCCAGCGTCCCCGCATGATGAGGGTTCAATTCAGAAGAAAGCAAGGTTAAGTGTGTAGATATGCATACAGAGGGCTCTGCAAGAGTGGCCTTGCAAGAGCCGAAGAAAGTAGCTTTGATAGGTGTTCTGCAGTTACGAATGAACCAACATCTGAAGAACGACCTGTAGTCGAAATCTTGACTGTGTTTGGTTTACTGAACAGTTTTTGTAGATTTTGTTTCTATTGATTGCAATTAAGGTTCTGCAGTTTTACTTTTGTGTAGTTGGTCCTTTTGAACAGTTGCTGAAGATAACATTGTCATAAAATTTGCTAAAACAGAACAAAAAAACATAAAAGACAATATTCGTATTGTACCAATTTTAGTTGCCAATGAAGGTAAAAGAGATCACAACACTGACTCATCACAAATATATTATTCAAAGCTTAAGCTATCAAATGTTGATAGGTACTTTGAGCTCCAGCCCACATGTAGTTGGCCATAAAGAGATATGTTGCGAGGAGAAGTATCGACAAAATCTACAAATTAAACACCAATTTGGACTCGGTGCTGGAAAATATTAATTAGATCATAGCATTATCTTAACAAAAATAGGAATTTGCTTTAGTACTCTTCTAGTAAACGTAATGCTGGTAACACCTACACAATTTGCATACAAAACAAACTCAACATTCCAGGCATGGATTGACACAGTGGCGTAGCCACGTTGGGGCAAGCTGGGGCAGCTGCCTCAGCTAAATTTGTGCTAGTTAGAGTACATCTCTTCTTATCCGACGATATTTCTAAGCTTCATCAACACTTTTAGATGGCGTCATGGCTAGCAGGTTCTTGTTACCTGCTAATTTGTGTATTTATTTTTTAAATTTGAGGATACATCTTTAAACTTCACATAAAAATTGTGCAATTACAGTATATAGATGTGTGAAATGATGCGTGTTTTATTTTAGTTTGGTACGTTGTTAGAGTCGCTCCAGCTAATTTTTTTTCCTGGCTCCACCACTGGATTGACATTGACACCCAATAATAACCAAATATCAAATGGAGGCAGGCAGGCAGCAAGTGTCGCAAAAGCAAATCAAATCTGATGGCCACAAATCTGACAGATTATTTTGCAGAAAATCTTGCGGCAAATAAATGGCAATTTTCTTAGATATTCATATTTAGTTTAAATTGTAAATAAAATTATTCATATAAATACTCTTGATGTACTTCTAGCTACAGATTCAAGATTTTTTTTGACCCAGTAAGACCTACTACATGGCTATGCCCTCCGTTTCTTGTAAGAAAAAACAAGTGAATTTTCCGTCTGTCTCAAGTTAGTATTGTTTAAGAATTTAACAAATGACGTAGACACTGCTCGAATATTTTTTTTTGAATCGAGACACTGCTCGAATTGTTGGTGTATGTTTATCACACAGCGACACTAGGCTTGAGTGTAAAAGGATCGATCATCCTAATCGATTATCATCTCATCGCTGGGCCAACAGCCCAACACGGGCCTTCTCCGCGCAAGAGCTGGGCCGGGCCGTGCGACTACGAAGCAAAGTAGAACCTGGGCCGTACCGTGCGACGACAAAGCAAAGTAGAAGCTGGGCCGTGAGATATTGGCCCCCCACACCGGAAAATCTATATGGCTTCCGGAAATTTTTTTACCATGTTAGCTTCCACTGTTGAAGATTCCTGCAGCGGCTTGGATTAGGTCCGGAGGGGTTTCGCAATGCTTCTGGTGCAAGCTGGCGAATAGTCGTACGGACGAGAATCTTATTTGAGTTTCAATTTGAAATATGATTTTCTTCTAACTCAGTAATCCTTTTTCAAATCCGTTTAAACCAACATGTTATTTAGAATTAATGTTATAAAATAAGATCCAATATGAATATATTTTTATTACTTTTTATATATATTTTAGAATCAACATTTTCAATATATTATTTCAACAGTTCGAATAACTATCTCAGCATATTATACACACTGCTTCAACATTTTTACACAAAATGTTGATCTAGTTTATCCGAATTGTTGAACTAAGTTTGGACAAATATTGAATCTAGTATTTAAAAATGTTGAATGCATTCGTTTAACACATTGAATCTAGTATTTGAAAATATTGAATGCATTAGTTTAACACATTGAGCATGTCAATTTATTTTTTACGTGAAAATGTTAAAATGATATAATTAGAATGTTGAACAATTGTTTTCTGAATGTCGACTACAACATCATACAAGTTATTAGTACAAACTTAGCTAATGATGATTAGAAAAATGAAGGAAAAAATTCGACGTGTAAGTCGTCTCTACAGCTGCATATGCTACGAACAAGTAACGTTACACATGTTCTTTGACTTAAGCGGTACCATCAATCATGTGCGCTCATTGCTTCTTTCATTACGGTACTCACCAACTCATATTTCTACATCGCTCTCTTGTTGGGCTTTACTGTGGCACGGAAGCCATATAGGAGCCCATCGGTAGCGAAGGCCTTCAAAACGAGGCGAGGCGGCGGCGCCGGCGCCGGCCGGCCGACGAAGAGGAAATCGAGGAGGCGAAAGAAGAGGGGTCGCGATCATGTCCCTCCGCGCCGTCTGTTCCCTCCTCGCCCGAAGGTTCTCGCCACTCGGCAACCGCCCCAGCGCGCATGCGGCTGGGACTGGGAGGCCAGCACGCTCTTTTGTGAGTCTCCGTTGCACCCAGGTCTTGAGATCGAAAATTTCGTGCTCTTCTGCGCTCAGCTGCTCATGATGTTTCTCATTGCGATGCAGAGGGGTCTCGCCGTGGGTGGTGGTGCCACGGCTGCTTTTTCTGGATTGGTTGCAGCTCTGTATTTCAACAAAGGCGACACAGAAGATTATTCAGGTATCAAGCCTCTCTGGATTTCTCGTCGATTCTGTTGCTACTGTTAATTGTTCATCAGTTAGTTCATGTAGTTGCCGAGGCCACCGGCGAGGAGACCGGGAAGGAAATCGTCGAGGAGCCGTATATGAGTCGGGAGAAAGCCATCAAGGCAGGGTTCGTGGGCAAAGATGGCAAAGTTAACTGGCCTGAGTACTTCGATGATGAGGAGGTCGATGAGGCAGCCATGAAGGCTAGGTTTGAGGACTGGATGAAGGAGTATGGCCGGACATACTGGACTCGGTGGGAAAAGGCTCGCCGGTATGAAATATTTAAGGATACTGCAATGCGTGCTGACAAGGCTAACGCTTCAAAGCCAAGAGGTGCTCGTTTAGACGCCCCTAACGGACTTGCAGACCGGACTGATGAAGAGTGTAAGTGTTGTTGCGACAACCACTTTGACTGGGAGACGTACGTTGATCACATCAACTTTATGGCTGCCAATGGATGGTATATTATTGGCCGTGAAGAGCTTGCTGCTAGAGAGGCTGCGAAGCAGGTATATATATTTAAGGTTATTTCTTGTTTTCTGATTTTAGCTGGACATGCATCTTTTTATTTCTGAAATTCTGTAACTTTTAAACACTTTGGATGAGAACAGAGGTCAAGGAACTATCGGCCAGGCAAGCGCAAGGAAGGTGTGAAGGGCCCAAAACCTAGTTAGACAGAGAAGAGGTAATACTGAATTTCTAGTTTTACAAAGTAGACCACAATCCTCGTTTTCTCCAAACAACCCCATACAAGCGCGTGCGCCCACACAAGCATATTTATGCATATTAGTCAACTGCAGAATTTCTATGCTCCTCTTTCTGTTTTGCAATTTTACTGCTGTAGGATTAATTTGGTTTGATTCTAAAATTGTATTTATGTTCCAATTTAGGTCATGGGTACCAAGCTTTTGCCAGGTGACGAAGCAACAAGATTATGCCGAGTATTTTGTCGTTGAGGAAATATGATTGTACCTAGAATTTGCATACAGCTGTTGTACTTGAATTTCTTTGGGCCTATATATATGCATGATTGACTGACTCATTTTCTACTTTCAGCATCGTTTAGCATCTGTGCAGCAAGCTTTGAAAGAAAGTTGCTACGTACTCCCTCCGTTCCAATTTATAGGTCGTTTTGGCATTTCAAGATTCATAGTTAGTAGTATGTATCTAGACATAAGTATATATGTAGATACATACTACTAACTATGAATCTAGATTTGCCAAAACGACTTATAATTTGGAACGGAGGGAGTACATTGCTTGGCGCTGTACCTGCAAGATCTGCTTGAGGATCATTATTTTACCTTCAGTGAAGCAATCATTCTGCATCAAGCTGAAATTGTCATGTTACCGTCCTTCCAGTATCTTGGATTGATACCATAAGTTCTATAGAATGACTAGCACGCCAAGTGCTTTAATGAACATGGATTTGATTTGAATCTGTTCAACTTTGACAAGCAGTTTAGAATCTGAATCTTCTCATAATACATGGATTATCTCAAGCTCCAGCTTTAGTTGTTTCTTATAAATTGAGAGGCTAGAAACTTGCAATATATATATATCTGATCTCACGTAAGCACAAGCTAAAAAGTTACAGTGTCTGAACAAACAAGTTAACCACAACTGTTTTGCAAAGAAAAAAAAAAGAACAAATCTACGTGCAGGCCGGCTGATTCTGGACGAGAAGGATTTCTTATGCCATCATCAACGAATTTCCCTCGAGAGAGTAGCCGTGAATGAAGAAACACGCAAAGTCGATCGGTGAAGTATGTAAAACTTGATCTACAGTCTGAGCTCGAGATCGATCGGCGGCGCCACATCGGCGACGGGGCCTCCGGCCGCGGCGGTGTCGTCTCCTCCCTCAACGTCGTCAACCGTGTAAAAGTTGCCCTGGCCCCACGGCAGCTGCAGCACTACGTCCTCCATGGGCGCCGTGCTGTCGGTGTACACGTCCTCGTCGTCGGCGCCGCTGCCGCCGAAGCGGAACCACCCGTCGCCGCCGAAGCAGAACCACCCGTCGCCCCGCGCCATGTCAGCGAACATGCGCTCCCAGAACGCCACGTCTTCTTCGTGCTGCTGCTGCTGCTGCTGCTGATCCTTGGAGCGCGCGCCGCCGGCCTCCGTCGGCGACCCAGCGGCCGCAGGAGGCGTGGCGTGTTCTTCTCCCATGCGCTCCCAGGATGCCATGTCGGGGTACAGGCCCTCCAAGAACGCCACGTCCTCTTCGTGTTGCTGCTGCTGATCCTGCTGATCCTCGGAGCGCGCGTCGGGCGCGGCCTCCGTCGGCGACCCAGCGGCCGGCGGCGGCGTGGCGTGTTCTTCTGCCCAGTCCCGGAGAAAGTCCGGCGCCTGCAGGTGGTCGCCGAAGGGCCACGCCTCCATGGCCTCCACGCTGTCGTCGAGATGGATGGAGTAGTCAGGCGATCGAGCACGAGCAGATGAGAAAGATTGCTACCCCTCCGCGACGATCTCCTGACCAAAATTTATAGGGTATAGCACACGAGGCCGCCGCATCGGGAATTCGGAATTGGCGACCGACTCCGATCCGACTGACCGAGTCCGACTTCGAGATCCATCCGTTGTATAAGCAGCCTGATCGATCTAGTGATCTGGTTATACTCGATGCCACTACTAAAACCTAAAGATGACACTTCTTTTTCGTCTCGGCTTAATTGGGAATTCGGATATACAACACTACTGCTTTTGCTTGACCGCCTTGTGAGTTTCAGCACTCATCGCGTTTATAAATTTCAGCATTTATAGACGTTTTTATTGTTGGTGGGCACGTCGCCTGCAACTTAAAAACCACCTACCATAAAAAAGTAGCACCGTCAAATCTAAAATTCTAGAATAAATAAATTAAAAAAATGCGAGTACTTGATAGAAAACTTGAACCCGAATACTCCCTCCGTCCCACAATATAAGGCGCGCACGTAATTCAAGATTCAAACTTTAAAAGTTTTGACCTTTAGTTAATCTTTCATAATAAAAGTTTTTCCGAACAATATTTGGGATAATTTTGGGATAATTTTGTATTTAATTGGAATATTTTGAGTTTTGTATGCACTGATTTTTTTATGGCTTACTAGAGAACAATAATACTATTTTTCCCTCTTGTTTTAGAATAATTTTCTTATTCCTAAAAATATTTTTTTGGATTTTGCAAGTATAGTATACGTGCCATTAATTTATTAAAATTAAATGGCATTGTAGTGTATAGGAATCAACGGATATTTCTGCTATTTTTCTTTACGCTGTTTGAAGGTAAGATTTGTTAAGGTTTTGAGAGTTCAATGTGACGAATGCGGAGGTAGAATGATCATCAATCATGTTTATACCACTATATAATTAGTTCTATGTGATTTTCGGAAATTAATAAGTAGGGTCTTATCTAAGTTTTTGAGACTTTGGTCAGGTTTTTTGTGGTAATGTCCATAAGGGTTTGAGTCATCGACATGTTGTACAATGTTATTCTTTCTAGTTTCTTGGAGGTGCTTATTAGAGTAGGCTTTACATGCGTGTATTCATAGAGGTGAGTGCCCGTGCTCGTAGCGTTTACGTTATATTTCATAAAAAATATGATGGCCAGTCGTACGAGATACATAAAATAAATTAAATGCACATTAATAAATAATAACCATAGGATTGTACTGAAAATAAAATAGAAAAACATTGTAACAGTGTGGGCCAAGACATCGTGTCAGCCCAGATTGCAAAACTGAGCCAATAAGCCCAGCAGGCCCAGCTCCCGCCCCACCTCTTTCATCAGATCCGACGGTCGAGATCGTCCGCTCCGAATAAATCCCGATCCCGTGCCTCCCCACTTCCCCCCTCCTCTGTCGTCTCCCTTTCCCGTCTCTCCTCTCCTCTCCTCGCCCAAGAACCAAGAACCACCCACCCGTCTTCCCTCCTCGTGCGATCCGCGACATGGACGAGGCCTCCTCCTCCTCCTCCTCGCTGCTCCGGAAGGAGGCTTCCTGTCTCCCTCACACCATGCGGGTGGAGGACATCCTCCCATGCTCCCTTCCGCGCCAGTGGCTCAACTTCCGGAGGAGCGGTCCGCCTGTCAAGGTCGGCATTATTCTCCAAGATTGGCAGATTAGTTTCCCACAGCGGCCGTTGAGTCCTCTGGCGATAGACATGCTCGCTGCCAAAAAGACTCCTATTCTTGAGTTTGTGGATGACAGCGGCGGCAGATTTCTGTGTGACCTTCTCCGGCTTGTTTGTGTCGAGTTCGACGACGGTGGCGCTCCGAAGCGGACGGCCGGGATCTGCTGGGTGGATAAGGGCGGCAATTTCTTCTCCCCTGGGCGCTTCGGCGGTGTGGACGAGGCCTCGGTGACTCGGGATTTCCACAGCTCGAGCCGTGGACTCGTCGCCATCACAGCGGTGCATCCCTGCCGCCACCGCGAGGCGCGTGTCCTTGGCTTCCTCGACAAGATGAAGGAGGTCCACGCCAGCTGGGTCTTCGGATGGTACGGCGGGCCGGCGGGAGATGTGGAGACGGCAGCCCAAGGGGGCGAGGTGCGGACGAACTGGGAGCTGATTGGTGCTGAGCGAGCGCACGGCCGCGGCATACACATCTCGGCAGCGGACCAGCAGATTCCAGGGTGCGCGCGCGTTCCTGTTCTTGTTCTTGTCCCCATTCCAATGCAGTTTTCTTGGTCGCGTCCGTGCAGTTTTCTTATCTTTTTCTCAATCGATCGATTTGTTCGTTCTTGTTTCCGTTGCTTAATTTCGTTGTCCAGCGCCATGCTATCTGGGACCGGGACCGGGGCTCGAGTGCTGTACTGCGCATTGGCGCCAGGGTCGCGGGAGGTCGTGCCGGCTGGGTCTCTGCAGTCACAGCCCAGCAGCAGTTTCTTCTACAGCGGCACGGATTCCCTGCCGCAGAGCAGCTGGTATGTTTTCTGGGAGGATTCGTCAAGCATTCTTCCGCTATACGCGGTGAGCTTTGGGTACCCCAAGGAGGCCGTGCAGGCCCATCAGCTTATTCCGAAGAGGAGCGCTGAGCAAGCTCTGCCTTCGAAGAAGAGGAGGAGAGCAGATGACGACTAGTGGACCAGCAACACGGGCAAGATCGAACTGGACGGACGGGCGCCCTAAAGAGAAGAGGGTGTATCATGCTGCTAGGCAGCTGTGAGCAGAACGTATGGAAATCAAAGGAATTCCATGCACTGTGTACTCTGCCTTCCAAATTTGTGGTCAGATAAACAGTCTGTATGCATGCTGATAACCTGCTTGGGTGGTTGTGTTCCTTTCCCTTTGCAAAACCCAGGCGCTGCGCCTGCGCTTGATGGTGGGTTATGATGTGTGGTTTGTGTTTCAAGTTGGTATCCCCTAGTATTACAATCAACTTACCAGTTTACAGAAGAATGCATGGAAGGTGTGATTATCCTGTAGAAAAATGGTGGTCGAGGCAGTAAATATTCTCTTTGAATTGATTGCTTGTGCCCAGACTCGCTTTCGGGAGCAGTCAGTGAGATATGCTGGAATACTAAGAACTGGGCTGGGATGTTGATGTGTTCAGCTATAAAGGCTTTGTGACACTGGTGATCTGGGTAAGGTCTTGAAGTTGCTGGTTGATCTATTTAAGAAAGGAATTGGGGCAGATAATATGTGTAGTTTTAGCATTACAATCGGTAGCCTCTACAGAGCTGGGGAAATCCAGATGGCAATAGCATCAGTAGTATACAATGACGGAGTTGGATATGATGTTGTGGCATTCAATACTTTGATTCATGATGCATTGTTCATGGCTGGAGATCTACTGGGAGTTTGCCTAATTTATATGGATTGATAAGAGGGAATGTGTTCCCAAACAACTTTACCATTGCCATTTATTTGATAATTGACAGTTGTTGTAGCACAGAAGTTTGATTCAGCAATTAATTATATATCTTCAATCTGTGGGAGGCGGTTCGATTCTGAATCATCTTGTTTGCCTGAATAAATGGTTGGTAAAGGCAGGAAGATTGGGAGATGTGCCGAGACTACTCGATGTAATGTAATCGAGGCTTTGTGCTAGATATCTGCATATTGAATTCATTGATTGTGACTGTTTGCTGGGAGCGGTACTGTAGGCACAAGGCTTTCTATATGGTTGCTCTTATGCTTGACCATATGTTAGGAACAGGACTCATCAGTTATAGTTCATAAGCTCATATGGTAAATTGTTCTGGAATGTTTTCTCCAGCAAACAGCAAAATTCATGATAGTTGAGGCATTGATGTAGTAATAGCAGTATAGTCGGTGATGTAAAGCTGGTTCAACACTTCTCTCAACTTTGTATATCTTGTCGAAAATTAAAATGGGATGTTGGGAAATGGTATGGACCTCTCTAGCGCTATGCTTTTGCATGTCAATGTTTCTGTCACTGAAATTGCTTGTGTGCTCTTTTATGGCCTCTCTATAATTGAAATAAAAAAATCACAAGCTGCTATGGAATTTTTCACCATATTGTGTTCCAACTTTTCACTGGCACAACCACAGAAGATGAGAAAATCTTCTTGATTGGCTCAAATTGAAAAAAATCTCCTTGATTGGCTCAAATTTAAAAGACAAGAGACTATTGGTTTATTTTATGGATGAAAGAGAACCAGATACTTCATTTGCTTGGTCACTCAGGTCAGCAAGTGAAAGGACACAGGTAACCGATCATGCAACCAATTGATTCAGGCTCTCCCCCTAGGTGGTGCCCGGATGATGGCATTAGAATGCCAACCAGATGCCATGGTTCTTGAAGCCTCGAGCATTTCCTGCCCTCAGATATGCAGTAAATTCCGACTCTGAGGGCTCATGGATCTACAGTAAGAAGCCACAGCTAAATCAGTAAATAGTTATCAGCAAGTCTCTTCTGCTTCCCTGCATATGTTATACAGCTTGTGTTCTTTCCTGCTGCGTTTTGTTGGGACTCCAAATTGGCCTGGAAACAGTACAGCTGAAGTGAAATCTGTTTATCTCATTGCTAGGCACAATCTGAATGATCGGAAGGTACGCCACCTTTGGTGATGTTAGTTACAAACCCATTATAAAACTGCATTTCCTGGGTTTATTGGAGGGAGATATATGGATGTAAATTACATGTACTGAACTTCTGAAGATTTGCAATAAGTGCTGTAATGACCACTGACCACCAATCACATCTGCAATGCAATAGCTGACCGTTTTGGAGCAGTCAGCCTCAGAAAGAATGGATTACATTGGATTTTGCAAAGTTGATCATCTTCATTGGCTTACTCAGTTGGCTACAGTACTTGGTATGATATGTGACACTGCCCCCGCTATTCTCTTTATGACCCGGCCTTGACACTCCAGAAAAGAATAATCATGAATGCTGCCGGATTCTTTAATATTTTACATATTCCCTTTCCTTTTTTTTCTTTTCTTTTTGGCAAGGAAGCTTTGCATGTTCATAATCTGAAATGTAAAAGGGATTTTGTATAGTCTATCTGTAATCTATCAACTTTTCACTGGCATAACTACATAAGAAATTTTACTTAATTGGTTCAAATTTAAAAAACAACTGTTGGTCTTATTTTTTGGATGGAAGGTGTTGGTGGTACTAATTATGTGTAAAATAGATTGTACTGGAGGACTAAAGTACAAAATGTAATCTGTATAATCTGGCTGTCGAAGGAACTGAGTGTGAGTGTTCTTTCTTCCTCTCCTATTCCTCTGCTGTGCACTGAGAAATCCGCTCAAGATCTGACAAGGGAATCCAGATACTTCATCTGCTTGGTTACTCAGGGCAGCGAAGCGAAAAAAAGACAAACAGTAACCATTTGCGCAACCAAGGGATTCAGGCTTTGTCCCCCTGCGGTGCCCGGATCATGGCCTGATCGCAGCAACTGAAAACACACAGGGGGACTGGGATGCTGTGCTGTGATGGGTTGGGGGCAAAGGCCGTCAGGGAGGCTGTGTGGAAACGCTTTTGCTCATGTCATGTGCCGGTTACTGATTAGTGTAGCTCACATATCCGGTGTAGTGTTACTTTGCCGGTTATTTGATTACTGATAATTTAAGATAATTTAAAACGATTGTGATCGCTATCAGTGCAGAAGATGAAGGGAGAATCGTTCTGGGGGCACTGGCAGCGCCATTGTTGTGACTTCTGACTTGTGAGGATACAAGTTCTCTTTGATATGGGGAGATGGATTTTTCTTCATGAAAGCTAAGCTACCAGGAAGTGAGGCTGACTCACTAAAGGCAAGGCTATCTGATATGTTCCCTGAAACTGCCCCCCCCCCACCATTAATGGTACAAGCTAGAAATTGAAGGTCAAAATGTCGGGTTGGATAAATATTTCTGATGTGAACTTTTTGTTACAATAACCAGTTTGTTTTTCTATTTCTCTCATGGTTAATTCACTGTTTTTACGGCTGTTGTTCACATAATTGCCGTTCTCCTCCCTCGTGATGAATACTTGGCTTACAGAAGGAGTATTGATGCCATTCCAATGACTACCATGCCTATGAGGCGTGGCGGCGGAGGCTGGGGACTAGGGCCCTGGCGGCCATGCGACGGCGGCCGAGTGCTCGCGGAGGCGGTCTGCGAGGGTGTGGCGAGGTGCCGGCCAGGGTGGCCTGCGTCGACGGAGGGCTATGGCTCTCTGGCGAGTGGGGTGTGCCGCGGCGCCGGTTCTTGTTCACCTCCGGATTTCGCCATGAGAGGGCGCATCTATGGTGCTCTGGGCTGGCAGTGTTCTGCAGGGAGTAGATTGCGAAGGCGAGAGCTTGCTCCTCTTTAGGGGTCGATGACGGCGGCGGCTCGGACGTCGTTTACCTTGATGAAGGCGTCATCTATAGCTCTTATTCCCTATCTCCGGTGAGCTTTTCAGATGAAAATCTTAACCAATTTGGTCGGACGACGGCGGCGCGGTAGTGTCGTTCCCTTCCTTGAGGCGTTGTCTTGGGAGTTCTATCGGTGCGTTGCCACTGCCATTCCTACCTCTCTAGGGTGTTTATGGAGGTGGTTTAGCGGGTGTGATTTTGGTTGCTGCAGGTCATCCTAGCATCTTCAGTTTCTAAGTAGACGTGAGATGCGAGAATCTGCTATTGCATTAGTGTAAAACAAGGTTAAAGCAAGGATGTAGAAGAAGTTAGAAGCTTAGTTTTTCTAGCTTTCTTTCTTTATCTTTTGTTTTCTCTCTGTGTTTTCTCATTTTTGAGAGTTGGAGTCTAAGAACTCTTGTTATATTATTGGCTATATATATCCAGTAATGGATATAGAGGCCGGATGTTATCCATTATCTAAAAAAAATGTTCCCTGAAACTTGTCTGTCCGGCCTTTGGCTACATCGACACCGTCAGGTGCGGCTGCGTTTTGTTTAATTTCTTGGAACCAGACCACGCCACCAGAGAGGTAGTGTACGTGCCGCTGATGGATTGCTTCCTTCCTTCCTTCCATGGTACTACATCAGTTGTTGAATTTTTGCTTTGTTGGCGATTCAGTCGTACGTCGTCGTCTACATGGGGGAGCCCGTCGTCGGCGTCGCAGGAGAAACAGGCAGGCGTCTCGGTTGCAGCCTCACCGCAGGAGTAGAGCTGTTGCGCGGTCCTACCGCGTGCACCCGGAGTCGCCTTGGTGGCGCTGCCGGCCGCGACGGGCCGGACACAGTGTTGGGCCACGGCACGCACAAGGAGTCGACGGCGAGCTGAGCGGCGCGGTGGCGGCGGCTACTACGGCCTGGCCAAGGGCGGCGAGCCGGGTGGCGGTGTACCGCGCGTGCTCGCTGGGCGGCTGAACGCCGGCCGCGTCATATTTCTCGTGGTTGAGAAGCTGATTTGATATCCGGGAAGATGGTGGTGTGCGTGAGCACGGACCCGATGGCCCCGATGGTGTCGCGGCGGGTGAAGAAGCTGCTGGCGTAGGGCTCCGGCCCCATGGGGCTGGTGCTCATTGATGACGACGCCGAAAAAGACGTGACGTCGTTCGCCATGTCCCAGGTCGGCACTCAACGCCACCATGCGAGCCAAGCCCGCCAAGCTCGCCAGCCGTGACAACGTGAGACCATTTGTACAGCAGGGGGTGGCGGAGGAGTCTGACTGACCGTTGATCTCGTGATGGTCCAGGAATCCGACGGCGGTGATCCTCCCGACCGAGGTCGGCAAGGACCTCAAGCCGGCGCTTTGATTGATCGTATTCTGACTTCTGAGACGCTGCGCCACGCTCTGATCTTTGGCGGCAGCCTCACCTGGTGGCGCATCCTGGCCGCCACGATCCGGTCCAACACCGACTACGTGCCACCCGGGAACATCGATGGCCTGCCGCACGTCGCCGCCACCTTCGTCAAGTCGGTGCTCCCGGGCTGGACGCCGTCCCTGATCCGATCGGCTCTTGCTCATGAGTCATGACCACAGGTACAGAGTAGAACGAACCAGCCCAGCATTCACATTACCGTCTTCTCGAAAGAAAGAAAGAAAGAAAGAAAGAAAAAAATCAAAGATACTTACCAAAGGCAACGAACAACCTGGGAAAGTCGGTGGCAAGCAGCACGGGCGCGGCGGCGACGGGGCACGACATGGGCGCCGGGGAGATGAGCCGCCCATCTCCGGTTGCCGCGCCTGCACAGGGGGAAGACCGCCGCCCATCTCCGGTTGCCGCGCCTGCACAGGGGGAAGACCGCCGCCCATCTCCGGTTGCCGCGCCTGCACAGGGGGAAGACCGCCGCCCATCTCCGGTTGCCGCGCCTGCACAGGGGGAAGACCGCCGCCCATCTCCGGTTGCCGCGCCTGCACAGGGGGAAGACCGCCGCCCATCTCCGGTTGCCGCGCCTGCACAGGGGGAAGACCGCCGCCGTGGCGCGCACCGCCATCAACGTGGGGGCCACGAACGCGCGGCGGCCGCCGGGCGTCACGGTGACGATGTCGCCCGACCGGCTGGTGTTCGACAAGAGGTGGACGACGGCGAGGTACGAGGTGAGCTTCGCCGTGGCCGCCGGCGCGGGCGTGGACAAGGGGTACGCGCACGGCGCCCGTCACCTGGTCCGACGGCGCGCACACGGTGCGGACGCCGTTCGCGGTCAACGTCGTCTGATCTCATCGAGTGATCGGTGTTCGTGGTTCGTGTGTGTTTGGTTTTGGTTTTTTGTGTTCCACGAGTAACCCATTTGCGTGTTCCTATAGAAAAACAAAGTGACTTATTTGTATCCGGGGAGAAGTGTTCGCCCTTGTTTTGATAGAAGCGGAATAATTTGAAACCGCTCCGTCGTTCAACCCAAAAACTGAAGCTAATTGGAAAATATAGAATCAGGAGTCGGTTGCAATTATTTTATGTAATTGTTTTTTTTTCTGAAAGGCCCAGATCAAGTCGGGCTTATATTAAGGATAAGAAGAGAATTTTACACAAGCACTAGATGTGCTAGTCAGAACATGAACCAAGCAGAGCAGGCTGCAGTGCTTGGGGAAGAAAAACTAAAGCTACTACTCGCGGTTTTGGGGAGCAACCAAGTTTTGCAGATGTCGTGCTCCAGCTAAAACCTAGGTCAGAGCTTCATCCTTCGTAATCGCTAAAGGACGATGCACAGATCTCTCCTCCCGTTGAAACACCCCGTTGTTTCTCTCTTTCCTTTCCAGATGCTCCAAAGGCCTAAGATCACTAGGGTCTGGACTCCTCTTCGCATGGGTGATGGGTATCTTTATGAGGAGTTCATACCAACTTGCTAAACCCACCCCGTGTGGCCAAGCTGCGGGTTTGAACTTGAGACGTACATCTGCCCCTGATATCATATTGAGTTTGATTCATCAGATAGTTTGTATGTAACGCTGTGTAAATAGAACTCAAAACAAGAGTGCTGTCAAATCATGAATTGATTCTATTATAGTACAGTTCTCGTCGATACGATTGAAATAAATATGCAGAATATCTAATGTAGAGTTTGGATGACATAGCTAAGATCCACACCTGATAAACCTGGCCATGCCAATTTCCTAAATCGGCCATATTTGTATTGTTGCACCTCGAGTTGTTGTTATACTTTCTATCTATAAAAGTTAAAACGAGCTACAATTTAGAAGCCATATGGCCACTCCTAATCCACCCATATGTACATCCTCCTCCTCCATCATCCTTATTATTTTCCAAGCCTCTGATATTTCAGCCGCTAACCTATAATTTGTCCACTGAAACTAGCCTGCATGTTGTTTTTGCATTCAAACCTTATTATATTTCACATTTTCAATTGTTGCCTTGATAAGGTCGGGCTGTGTGTCTGTGGAGAGTGTAGTACGGAACTACGGACAGCTTCTCCCCTAGTACGGACAACGTGGAAGATTTGGAAACGGCGCAACGCCATGGTTTTCCGAGGCGAACAAGCGTCGATACAGGAGATGTTGGCCCTGATCAAGGTGACTGAGGAGAACGTACTGACACCACGGAGTCGGACTCGGTTGAATTGGCCGGAGTTTCCGATCAGGTTTCCCTAACCTATAAATTTCGGGGATGGAACATCCAATCCAAGGAGGGTAGCAAATTAAAGCAAATCGATCTGAGTTGATCGATCGACCACTCGATCTCCATCCCAACCGCATTGCGCCCTAACCGACCTCCTTCGCTTTCGTCTCTACCGATCAATCAATCAAGCTAACAGATCGAGCCATGGGAGATTTACTAGCAGCAGCAAGACTAGCAGGCATGGGCGCCGCGGAGGTGCGGGCCGCCGCCTTCGCCGCCAACGACATGGAGGAGTTCATAGACATGATCCACCGCAGGATAGAAGCCGCAGCGAAGGCGAGAGCTTGCTCCTCTTTAGGGGTCGATGACGGCGGCGGCTCGGACGTCGTTTACCTTGATGAAGGCGTCATCTATAGCTCTTATTCCCTATCTCCGGTGAGCTTTTCAGATGAAAATCTTAACCAATTTGGTCGGACGACGGCGGCGCGGTAGTGTCGTTCCCTTCCTTGAGGCGTTGTCTTGGGAGTTCTATCGGTGCGTTGCCACTGCCATTCCTACCTCTCTAGGGTGTTTATGGAGGTGGTTTAGCGGGTGTGATTTTGGTTGCTGCAGGTCGTCCTAGCATCTTCAGTTTCTAAGTAGACATGAGATGCGAGAATCTGCTATTGCATTAGTGTAAAACAAGGTTAAAGCAGGGATGTAGAAGAAGTTAGAAGCTTAGTTTTTCTAGCTTTCTTTCTTTATCTTTTGTTTTCTCTCTGTGTTTTCTCATTTTTGAGAGTTGGAGTCTAAGAACTCTTGTTATATTATTGGCTATATATATCCAGTAATGGATATAGAGGCCGGATGTTATCCATTATCTAAAAAAAATGTTCCCTGAAACTTGTCTGTCCGGCCTTTGGCTACATCGACACCGTCAGGTGCGGCTGCGTTTTGTTTAATTTCTTGGAACCAGACCACGCCACCAGAGAGGTAGTGTACGTGCCGCTGATGGATTGCTTCCTTCCTTCCTTCCATGGTACTACATCAGTTGTTGAATTTTTGCTTTGTTGGCGATTCAGTCGTACGTCGTCGTCTACATGGGGGAGCCCGTCGTCGGCGTCGCAGGAGAAACAGGCAGGCGTCTCGGTTGCAGCCTCACCGCAGGAGTAGAGCTGTTGCGCGGTCCTACCGCGTGCACCCGGAGTCGCCTTGGTGGCGCTGCCGGCCGCGACGGGCCGGACACAGTGTTGGGCCACGGCACGCACAAGGAGTCGACGGCGAGCTGAGCGGCGCGGTGGCGGCGGCTACTACGGCCTGGCCAAGGGCGGCGAGCCGGGTGGCGGTGTACCGCGCGTGCTCGCTGGGCGGCTGAACGCCGGCCGCGTCATATTTCTCGTGGTTGAGAAGCTGATTTGATATCCGGGAAGATGGTGGTGTGCGTGAGCACGGACCCGATGGCCCCGATGGTGTCGCGGCGGGTGAAGAAGCTGCTGGCGTAGGGCTCCGGCCCCATGGGGCTGGTGCTCATTGATGACGACGCCGAAAAAGACGTGACGTCGTTCGCCATGTCCCAGGTCGGCACTCAACGCCACCATGCGAGCCAAGCCCGCCAAGCTCGCCAGCCGTGACAACGTGAGACCATTTGTACAGCAGGGGGTGGCGGAGGAGTCTGACTGACCGTTGATCTCGTGATGGTCCAGGAATCCGACGGCGGTGATCCTCCCGACCGAGGTCGGCAAGGACCTCAAGCCGGCGCTTTGATTGATCGTATTCTGACTTCTGAGACGCTGCGCCACGCTCTGATCTTTGGCGGCAGCCTCACCTGGTGGCGCATCCTGGCCGCCACGATCCGGTCCAACACCGACTACGTGCCACCCGGGAACATCGATGGCCTGCCGCACGTCGCCGCCACCTTCGTCAAGTCGGTGCTCCCGGGCTGGACGCCGTCCCTGATCCGATCGGCTCTTGCTCATGAGTCATGACCACAGGTACAGAGTAGAACGAACCAGCCCAGCATTCACATTACCGTCTTCTCGAAAGAAAGAAAGAAAGAAAGAAAGAAAAAAATCAAAGATACTTACCAAAGGCAACGAACAACCTGGGAAAGTCGGTGGCAAGCAGCACGGGCGCGGCGGCGACGGGGCACGACATGGGCGCCGGGGAGATGAGCCGCCCATCTCCGGTTGCCGCGCCTGCACAGGGGGAAGACCGCCGCCCATCTCCGGTTGCCGCGCCTGCACAGGGGGAAGACCGCCGCCCATCTCCGGTTGCCGCGCCTGCACAGGGGGAAGACCGCCGCCCATCTCCGGTTGCCGCGCCTGCACAGGGGGAAGACCGCCGCCCATCTCCGGTTGCCGCGCCTGCACAGGGGGAAGACCGCCGCCCATCTCCGGTTGCCGCGCCTGCACAGGGGGAAGACCGCCGCCGTGGCGCGCACCGCCATCAACGTGGGGGCCACGAACGCGCGGCGGCCGCCGGGCGTCACGGTGACGATGTCGCCCGACCGGCTGGTGTTCGACAAGAGGTGGACGACGGCGAGGTACGAGGTGAGCTTCGCCGTGGCCGCCGGCGCGGGCGTGGACAAGGGGTACGCGCACGGCGCCCGTCACCTGGTCCGACGGCGCGCACACGGTGCGGACGCCGTTCGCGGTCAACGTCGTCTGATCTCATCGAGTGATCGGTGTTCGTGGTTCGTGTGTGTTTGGTTTTGGTTTTTTGTGTTCCACGAGTAACCCATTTGCGTGTTCCTATAGAAAAACAAAGTGACTTATTTGTATCCGGGGAGAAGTGTTCGCCCTTGTTTTGATAGAAGCGGAATAATTTGAAACCGCTCCGTCGTTCAACCCAAAAACTGAAGCTAATTGGAAAATATAGAATCAGGAGTCGGTTGCAATTATTTTATGTAATTGTTTTTTTTTCTGAAAGGCCCAGATCAAGTCGGGCTTATATTAAGGATAAGAAGAGAATTTTACACAAGCACTAGATGTGCTAGTCAGAACATGAACCAAGCAGAGCAGGCTGCAGT
Source organism: Echinochloa crus-galli (assembly GCA_900205405.1). Taxonomy (NCBI): domain Eukaryota; kingdom Viridiplantae; phylum Streptophyta; class Magnoliopsida; order Poales; family Poaceae; genus Echinochloa; species Echinochloa crus-galli. Next base: position 501,803 of record OAMR01000409.1, read on the forward strand.
GCTTGGGGAAGAAAAACTAAAGCTACTACTCGCGGTTTTGGGGAGCAACCAAGTTTTGCAGATGTCGTGCTCCAGCTAAAACCTAGGTCAGAGCTTCATCCTTCGTAATCGCTAAAGGACGATGCACAGATCTCTCCTCCCGTTGAAACACCCCGTTGTTTCTCTCTTTCCTTTCCAGATGCTCCAAAGGCCTAAGATCACTAGGGTCTGGACTCCTCTTCGCATGGGTGATGGGTATCTTTATGAGGAGTTCATACCAACTTGCTAAACCCACCCCGTGTGGCCAAGCTGCGGGTTTGAACTTGAGACGTACATCTGCCCCTGATATCATATTGAGTTTGATTCATCAGATAGTTTGTATGTAACGCTGTGTAAATAGAACTCAAAACAAGAGTGCTGTCAAATCATGAATTGATTCTATTATAGTACAGTTCTCGTCGATACGATTGAAATAAATATGCAGAATATCTAATGTAGAGTTTGGATGACATAGCTAAGATCCACACCTGATAAACCTGGCCATGCCAATTTCCTAAATCGGCCATATTTGTATTGTTGCACCTCGAGTTGTTGTTATACTTTCTATCTATAAAAGTTAAAACGAGCTACAATTTAGAAGCCATATGGCCACTCCTAATCCACCCATATGTACATCCTCCTCCTCCATCATCCTTATTATTTTCCAAGCCTCTGATATTTCAGCCGCTAACCTATAATTTGTCCACTGAAACTAGCCTGCATGTTGTTTTTGCATTCAAACCTTATTATATTTCACATTTTCAATTGTTGCCTTGATAAGGTCGGGCTGTGTGTCTGTGGAGAGTGTAGTACGGAACTACGGACAGCTTCTCCCCTAGTACGGACAACGTGGAAGATTTGGAAACGGCGCAACGCCATGGTTTTCCGAGGCGAACAAGCGTCGATACAGGAGATGTTGGCCCTGATCAAGGTGACTGAGGAGAACGTACTGACACCACGGAGTCGGACTCGGTTGAATTGGCCGGAGTTTCCGATCAGGTTTCCCTAACCTATAAATTTCGGGGATGGAACATCCAATCCAAGGAGGGTAGCAAATTAAAGCAAATCGATCTGAGTTGATCGATCGACCACTCGATCTCCATCCCAACCGCATTGCGCCCTAACCGACACCGACCTCCATCGCTTTCGTCATCTCTACCGATCAATCAATCAAGCTAACAGATCGAGCCATGGGAGATTTACTAGCAGCAGCAAGACTAGCAGGCATGGGCGCCGCGGAGGTGCGGGCCGCCGCCTTCGCCGCCAACGACATGGAGGAGTTGATAGACATGATCCACCGCAGGATAGAAGCCGCAGCTGCTGCCACGCCATCAGCGGCGGCAGAGTCGTCACCGATGGAGGACGATATGGCGGCTGCGGCGGCCGACGAGGATCAGCAACGGCCTCAAGAAGAAGAAGAAGAAACTGATGAGTTCTTGGAGGGCGCCGTATACGCGTGGGGCGAGGACGACACGCTGGCCGACTTGGACGACCTCCTCCTAGAGCACATCAAGGGAGTAGACGCCGCAGCCGCCACGCCATCAGCGGCGGCAGAGTCGTCACCGATGGAGGATCCGCAACGACCTCAAGATGAAGAAGAAACTGATGAGTTCTTAGAGTTGGAGCTCATGTTTTTGCGCGACATGGAGCAGGCCCCCGAGGAGTTCCACTTCCACCCGCGCTTCGACGCCGGCAGCGACTCCACCAACAGCACGGCGCCCTCGGAGGGCGCCGTAGACGCGTCGGGCGAGGACGACCTGATGGACTTGGACGACCTCATCTTAGAGCACATCAAGGGAGTAGACGCCTCGGCCAGAGGCGACGCCGGCGTTGTGGCGCCGCCACCGCTGGATCTCGAGCTCAGGTTGTAGATACTGTGTGCTGTACTTCATTCACGGTTACTCGATGTCAAGGCAGATTTATTGATGGCATAAGAATCCTTCTCATCCTAGACCACATAGATTTTTTTTCTTCTTGCTTTGCAAAAGAGCTGCTGTGTTACTGTGAGGTTCTTTGGTTAAACCTGTTTGTGTCCAAGGGGCTTATTAATGTGAGATCAGATCAAAGTAGATTGCAGTTGAGGCTTTTCAGCCTGTTCATTTGTCTTCTCCCACTTCAGAAACGTCGAATTCTTCTTTTTTTCTCTTTTTACATTCCAGTCTTTGATAGATAAGCTTGTGTATTAAAGACTGCGACAGGATATCCTATCATAGATAATAAGCCCCTTGGACACAACCCCTCCTGAACATGCATAATACACTCCAGTTTTGTGGCATGTGTGCCAAACAGGCTTGACCAATGAAACAAATTATCTAACATAGAATGCAGGTTATAAAAGATACAAGTCCTATGAAGATGACTAGACACAACTCTGGGTTGGGAAAAATAGAAAGCCGGCATGAACACAACAGCTTAAGATTTCACGTCATGGTGGTATGGGAGGGAGGGGCTGAACCTGTTTAAAAAATTGAAGCAATTTAAAGAGCTCTCTCAGCCTGAAATTAGCAACAGCTCTCCCAGCCTGAAATTAGCAACAGCTCTCCCAGCCTGAAATTAGCAACAGCTCTCCCAGCCTGAAATTAGCAACAGCTCTCCCAGCCTGAAATTAGCAACAGCTCTCCCAGCCTGAAATTAGCAACAGCTCTCCCAGCCTGAAATTAGCAACAGCTCTCCCAGCCTGAAATTAGCAACAGCTCTCCCAGCCTGAAATTATAGCAACAGTTTTTCTAGTAAAGGTTTGCCTCTCACTAATATTGAAAGCAGCGGACCAGGTTAGTAACAGATGGAGTTACCTCAAAAACAGCTGCAATTACCAGCTTACATGTAGAAAATAGTAGGAGCTTATTGACGAAACCAAATTCCACGTAATCTGCATGTATATTTTGCTCTCTACTTCAAATCAATCACAATAGTCTCACTGCACTCAAAGAACTCATCAAGATCTTTGGATCCACTTGATGTGTGAAATTATCTAAAAACTTGCTTGTCTTGAAGTGTTTCGATAACACCATCATCCCTCTAGGAGATCAAAAGTAAAATTAGTTACACTGAAATGAAATTACCAAAATAATTTCCATGAAAGAAAATACCAAAACATAAAGGAGAGAGGTGCCCGGTTCGATTGTGGCTACATGGAAGGAGAGAAACAGGCAAGCATTACATCTTGGATTGTGCCAGTATAATGTTCTGTAGTTCTGTGCCAGTATAATGTTCCTGCCTCCAGGGGCGGAGCCAGGATTTGAGTATGGGGGCCGAGGACAAAGGGCGACACCAAGGATCTCTGAATATATATAGTACTATTTAGACCCATTGACTATTAGCGGTAATTTTTAAAATTAGCAATGTTTGTATATCAAATTTCTCCAAACTATCATAGACCGGGAACAAAAAAATAAATATATTAGATGGTTTTTAATTAATGCTCTTTTCTCAAAAGTAAATGAAAGGGGAAATTAGTTTTTAAAAACTGTACTGTGCATATACACAAATAATATTAGATATTTAATTAAACTAACCTTTTTATATTGAATTAACCTTACCTTGAACTAGTAGCAACAACTCAATAGAGTAGTGGGCCAAAAAATAGACTAGTGCTATTAATGAGGGCTTCATGTTAAACAAATATTATGGGCTTGGTCTATAATAATTTAGTCAACTTACTTCAACTTTCTTTTAGCAAAATACTACTACGCTGGATCGAGGGTTGTTGTTAGGCTACTGTAGAGTCTTGAGGGGGTTCATATAGAGTAATTCTAGTAATTACCTAGTGATTAGTAGAGAACATTAAGAAGCATCTTTGCTTTGTTACCGGAATATTACATAGGCTATAGAGAGGATTAGTGGAATGTTGGGGGGTGCCAGGCCCCCCTCAGCCCCCCTCCCTCCACCGCTGGTGCCTCGGTTCTGTTGTTGATTGGTGATCGAATGAATGCATCTGCTCTGTGACTTCTCTGTTTCCTCTGTTCTTGAATCTTGATAGGTGGTGTTCCTTTTTTTGCGGGTAAAAGAGAGCTGTATTAACTAGGCAGTAGTACGATTACAGTCATTGGTAACGAGGTCCGCGACACACGCAGGTGCCCGGCCTAACCATACCGTTGAATGAGAATTACGCCTAGCTAAATGAGCTAATTCATGAGCAATAGGATTACACTCTCTCTTTACCTCAACTACACACCAACCTTCTAATAGATGTGCATGTTCTTTTGCTTCAGCTATGATGAAGCTTATTTCCGACCTATCTGCCTTGTTGTTCATGGCCTTCACCACTCTGGCGCAATCTGTTTCAATGACCATGTGCCCTTGTAGCCACTGCACGGCTAGACGGAGACCTTCGGCGCAAGCCTAGGCCTCCGCTTCCGCCGCGCTTGCACACAAAGACAAAGAGCTCCAAGCTGTCATGAGCACTTCCCCTTTTGAGTTTCGTGCGATTACACCGATGCCAGCTTCACAAGTTTGCTCCACGAAAGATCCATCAACATTAATCTTGATCCATCCCTCCGGGGGAGGGCACCACACCAGATGTTGTGTCTCCAGACGGCCTGAGCGTTTTTTACTGCTATTGTTGGATGCGCTACAGGGTTCTTTTCCTTTCCTTGAAATAGACACTTCCTGTCTTTTGCTCTGTTCCATTGTTCCTTTAAGATTAAGCAGAAAGTATACCAATTCATCCAACTCCTTGGGGCCTGAGTGGTGGGTAATATTATTGTGTACCGTCCATGCTCGCTGAGAAGGTGAAATGCTATTCAAGAGCAGTAATAGCCAGTCCGGACCAGAATATTCAAATAGGGACTCCTCAGGTAAATCCCAGTGATGCCTCATTGCTTGCCTCAAATTGAAGGCCTGTGGGCAAGAGACTGTGGCATGGAACCCAGTCTCTGAAGTCAATCCACACAAGGGACAGATGTCTTCGGCCTCTAAATTTTTGGCATACTTGCGGCTCCGTGTTGGTAGTGCATCCCTGCATAATTTCCAGACGAAGACGTTCACCTTAGGCGGTACATCGCCTTTCCAAACATTGTTCCACAATTTGCGCTCACCATCAGGGGTTGTACTAGAAGCAGTACTAGTTTCTAAGTGGAGCAACCTGAGGCCTAGGCTGTATGCACTCCTGACAGTAAAGACCCCTGATTTCTCCAGTGGCCATGCCAAGAAATCTTCTGAATGCCTTGCTGGAATTTTAATCCTTGCTATTGCATCTGCATCAACCGGGTTAAAATATCCAGCGAGCTTGTCATAGTCCCAGTCCCTACCTTGTGCATCTAGCAGATCAGAAACCCAATTCAATCGACACCTGCCCTTCCTTGTGGTTACTCAGTATGAATACTCCCTAGGAATCCATGGATCTCTGCATATACGCACCTGTGATCCGTTACCAATCCTCCATATGATACCTTTCTTTAATAGCTCGAGGCCATGCAAAATAGATTGCCACGAATATGAGGCCCTAGCACTGAATGCTGTATCAACTAGAGAGCCCCTTGGGTAGTATTTTGCTTTCAGTAATCTGGCACAAAGGCTGTCTGGGAATTCCACAAGGCGCCAAGCCTGGCGTGCTAATAGGGCCTGATTAAAAAGACGGAGGTCCTTAAAGCCCATGCCACCACAACACTTCTTTTTCGTCATGTTCCTCCATGAGACCCATGCAGCTTTCCTTTTTCCATTCTCTGAACCCCACCAGAACTCTCTGATCAGTCTAGTGAGCTCATCGCAAACTCCCAGGGGCAGTTTAAATACACTCATTATATAACTAGGGAGAGCTTGTGCCACTGACTTGATTAAAATTTCTTTAGCCGCTGAAGACATATTCTTCTCTGAATAGTCTTTTAGTCTCTTGCTTAGCCTCTCTCTTAGTGATTGGAATCGCTCACCCTTCATCCTCCCCGAAGGGGTGGGTAATCCAAGGTACTTGCCATCAAAGCCTCCCAACTGAACACCTAGAGTATTTTTAACCTGTGCCTGTATATCAGCCTGCCTATTTACATTGAACATGATAGAGCATTTTGCCGGATTGATTAGCTGACCAGTGCAACATTATATATATAGGGGCTAGAGGCTGGCTAGGTTAGCCCCCTGTGTTTCCTGTTGCGTGCTTCTTTCGATTGTTTGGTTATGTGGTCAACGGGTGATCAAATGCGTGACGACAGTTCTCTTAATTCTTTGGTCTTCCGTGCCACTATAATGTTCCTGCCTCGGTTCGTTGTTGATCGGTGATCAAATGAATGTATATGCTCTGTGACTTCTCTGTTTGCTCTGTTCTTGAATTCTTGATAGGTGGTGTTCCTTATATGGAAATTATATTGATTTACTTCCTATTCGCAGTGCTTTGCTTTCTTCCCGAGCGATGGACGATCGGCCAACCACCCACCTCCTGTTCGTCGATCCTCGGTTCCAACAGCAAATAACATCATGAACATAAGTCTTGCATTCTGACATCTGTGGATTGTTGTGCTTTTTTTTCTCTTTTTGTAAGCAGACTTTTTTACCCAAATGCAGATTGTATTGTTCTATTATTAGGTGATGATCATAAATTAATTTTCTCCAAAATTTGACTCTGTCTGGCCTAATAAAATACCTGTAACTTTTTTTCTATTGACTAATATAATACAATCAATGAAGCCTTTACTTATCAATGAAGCCTTTACTTGCACGAACAATCAGAGAACCCTTTACATGTCATCACTTTACTGAACATAAGACCAAAAGTATGGGCCATTATAATATTTAAACTCATGCAGTTCAAAACCCACGACTGTAATCTGACAGTACAGTGCCCCTGATGTAAATCACTAATAACAAACTTCATATACATAGAGTTACGAACGGCTCATGGCATTTGGCAGGGAGAAAAATGGCTTGAAGGTCAGCACTAAACCAATTACGGACACCATGTTTAGCATCAGGAACAGGATCTGATCACCTGCATTTTGTGTAAGTGAACCAAATATATGAACTTGGTTATTATCTTTTGCTTCCTGTCATCCTAAGGTAAGTCAAATGGCAAAATTGGAGCACCCATGTATATGTTGTTTACCTGGTAAGACCAGCCCACTTATGTGCTTCTGAGCCCATGAAAACCTGTAAAAAGGCAAGAAAACAAGATAAACAAAGTTAATCCATGATATTATTGCTCTGGGGAAAATCAGTAGATTCCTTGCTGTAAAAGATAAAAAACAACAATACTTACAGAATTCCTGCTGCTGCTGGAGCTACCGCTTTGAACATTGACATCAGAGTCACAGAAATGCCATTTGCAACACCTCTCTGTTCTTGTGTCTGCCATGTTTCATCAGAGAAGTCAGACTGTCCCCTAGTAACAATTGCCATCCAGTAAGTTGTGCTAAGGCCAAAGAGTGTGTTAAACACAACCCTGAAAAGGGAATGGAAACAAGATGTATTACAGTCTTGTTAAATTGAATGCTAAATTTGGTCTCTGAATGTAACTTAATGTTCCTACACTGAGAGAATGCTGATCACAATGCATGGCTTCCTTCCATACTTGTCAGCAAACATGCCCCATGGCACAGCACTGATGGTTCTCCCAAGGAAATAGGTTGCCCCTGAAGAGAAAGTACGTACAGTTGTAACTGCAGGTTTACTCAGTTACGCGACTTTATGTGAAGAGCACAAACGTATCTACAAAACTAAGCCTTGAAATCCCAATCATTACAGAAGCGTTGCTCACCAACGAAACCAGCATAGAACCCAATGTCTTGTTCTTCTTTTGCAACTTTCAAGTCCCTGATCTGTTGGATTGTATAACAAATTAAGCTGAATATTTGATAGCCATTGTATTTTTTAAAAATCATCGAGTATAGTGGCTGGCATGTTAGTGAACGAAGGTAAGCTTGGTATTTTGAACATTAAGGCATACCATGAAGTACAGATAAGGGAACAATGACTGGATCGGAAGAGCTGAAAAAGGAAAGTATGGTGGATTAATCCTGGGATGTCAAACTCAGGCCCCGAAATTTTCTGCTGCTAACTGCCCAAAGTGAAAATATCTGAAGATATTTTTACATAACATATTAGCATCCCCATGTGCAGATGATTAGCAGCTATTTTTACGGTACAGAGCGCAAATATTCTCTTGTATTGATTTTTTTTATTGCAAAAGTTCAAAAATAGCGGATATAGATTACCTCAAGATAAGCTGTGTCATGCAGAGAAAAGATACAGTAGAGGATTACTGCTGACATCAATTGCCAGTTCTTTAGAAGATTCTTTGTAGATTCACCTCTAGATTCTTTAGCCTTTCCAGCTTCTAAGTTGGAGTCACCAACTTGTGCCTCCAGTTCATCAATAGCTTCTACTTTGTCATCATTGTGAAAGTGCAGTGTTTCCTGACGAATAGGATAAAATGCTGAGGAACTTACGCAAGATATTTAGAAAGTTTCAAGAAATGTCTTTTATGAAAATACAAAAAAAAAGTGTTGAATGGATACGTATAAGTCCAAATGCTCCTATCATTTATTTTTCTGAAAGGATATGTCTAGTTGGATTTTCAAGAGAAAAATCAAAGGGAGATGAGGTGGTGTACCGGAAGCCAAATGCATGCAATACAAGACCCTGCTGCTAGAACCGATATGACGAAGCAAGGGAGGAAGTATGGAAACCTGAAAATAGATGAAAATTTCAAAGATCCATCCTAGGCTGAGAATGATAAAAATTATACAATAGAAATAGTATGATAAAATAAATTACCTCCCAAATATGGACTCTTCAGAGAAAAGATTTGGGTACTTTTGTGCAGGCTAGTAAAGGATAGAGGATAGATAATGTTAGCCACATATTTTTGCAGTAGTTTCTCTATTACACTATTAGATGAAAATCTTCTATGTATTTGTTAAAAACTATAACCTTATTTAATAAGCTGGCCATAGTGTGAAATTAATCAAAGAATGTATTTACACCAACCTTGTTCCATATGGAGCACACTGGTATTTTCGGATCTGACTTCTTTGGGAATTGAAGCACAGTAACCCTCACCTGTGCAAGAAAGCCTCCAATAGCAGGTCCAATAACAAGAGCAATTGCTCGTGACGATGTAACCTAGGACATAATGTTAAAAGAAAGTGTCTTACAAGTCCAAATAAACATTAGGAACTGAAACATTTGGTCAACAAAGAAGGTTGGACACTAAATACAAAAGAGATTGCTCTTACAAGCGAGATTCCTAGAGCTTGGTGCTCTTTTCTGCAGACTTCTGAAGCATAGGCCTAGAAAATGCAGATGCAATGAACCATGAGAATGTAAGACCAAAATATATATCACTCACTCATTGGCCTGTCATCCACACACAGTTACCTTGATTGGTCCCAGTATGCCACAGAGCAATCCAAGTAACCCCCTAGTAACAATTGCCATCCAGTAAGTTGTGCTAAGGCCAAAGAGTGTGTTAAACACAACCCTGAAAAGGGAATGGAAACAAGATGTATTACAGTCTTGTTAAATTGAATGCTAAATTTGGTCTCTGAATGTAACTTAATGTTCCTACACTGAGAGAATGCTGATCACAATGCATGGCTTCCTTCCATACTTGTCAGCAAACATGCCCCATGGCACAGCACTGATGGTTCTCCCAAGGAAATAGGTTGCCCCTGAAGAGAAAGTACGTACAGTTGTAACTGCAGGTTTACTCAGTTACGCGACTTTATGTGAAGAGCACAAACGTATCTACAAAACTAAGCCTTGAAATCCCAATCATTACAGAAGCGTTGCTCACCAACGAAACCAGCATAGAACCCAATGTATTGTTCTTCTTTTGCAACTTTCAAGTCCCTGATCTGTTGGATTGTATAACAAATTAAGCTGAATATTTGATAGCCATTGTATTTTTTAAAAATCATCGAGTATAGTGGCTGGCATGTTAGTGAACGAAGGTAAGCTTGGTATTTTGAACATTAAGGCATACCATGAAGTACAGATAAGGGAACAATGACTGGATCGGAAGAGCTGAAAAAGGAAAGTATGGTGGATTAGTCATTGAAAAGAAAATGATAAGAAAACAGACATATACTACAGACAGTGTAAGATGTTCCAAAAAAATATGTTTTTTAAAGTAAAAGTAAATGAGGCACATCACGTGCGCAGAATGTTCAAAATGAATATGTGGCATTTTGGGCAGGGGGTGGCCTACAGCTCCAACCCCCGTGGTGGCACTCTCGCTAGAATTTTCGAATTAGTCACTAATCAGACATATCATAGAGAGAACAAGATCCGTGTTCTCATAAAGCATGGGGGCTAACTACCCTCTAGCCCCTGCCCCTAATAGAATATATTGGCATTTTGATATCACTAAATTAGCCAATCAAGATTTAAGCACAGTGCACTTACAAATGTTTTCACCAGAGATTCATGGTTGCAAAATACAGTGAATGCTAAGTAGTAGTACAATGGACTGAGACTAGGCTGTTTTGGACCACTCCTGGCAGTCTGAAATTTTTCTAGTGATGTTGCCAACTAATATTTAATATCATCCAGTATTCTGAAATCTGAATCCATGGATGTTAACTGGTAACCGCCAATGAAGGAAAGACAGCCATCCGCTAACAAACTAGAGTATTTCTTCGTTGAAACTTCCCCACAGGAAAACCCCTATAACAACATCAGTGTGAATAAGCACCAGCACTTATTTAGGCAGTAACAAAGGACAGATCAGACTTTGAGCACGACTGATCAGTCCTACTCCCATGCTCATGTTAATTGGTATATATGCAAATGAATATCTTTGTATACTTCTAAAAGCCGCACTCTGAAGAAATTTCACTCTAAATCTGACTGTGATGAGATTCAGAAATTCAGAATCCCATCATGGCCAATCTACGTTCTATATAGTTAGTGATGGTCACCGAGCTAGCTGTTTCACAAGATGAGGATCTGATACTGAGATCAACGCCCACGTCCCGTGCACCGATCTGCCTGCATGTAGAAGAGACGAGACGCATGGGCCTATTCATCATACCGGCGCAGAGGCAGGCGATCCAGATGTAGAGGAAGTCAGCGTACGGTATCCGGTCACTGGCCTGCACCCTCCTCTGCTGCCGGCACCCGGGGCAGCGCTCGCGCCACGCCGCCGCAGTCCCGTCGCCGACGAGCAGCGGCGCGCCGCCGCCGCCGATGCCGGTCATGGTGGTCTGGGCAGCAGACGAACGTCAGGAACTGGACGACGACGTCGGTGAGGACCTCGGTGGTGTACGTGTGGCTGCTGTCTGCTGGATCCGCATGGAAGCGCCAGGACATGCTCTTGGGCAACGAGAGCTGATCAATGGAGTTTAATTCGGAGCTGTGGTGCGCTAGGAACCCTGGCCTCTGGAGCTCTCTTCCCTTTGTTTCCGGGGTTTTGTCCTCTGTTTGGCTAAATTTGGGTGGCGGGATCAAAGGGCTGGCTGAGTCTCTGTCCCGTTTGAAACGGCTTCCCGCCTTCACCGTGCATGTACTGAGATGTACTCTACATAGGTTGTATGGCACACTGCACTGTCCGGCATGTTCGATCTGGAGTTGCATGCATACACCATCAACTCACTGAAACGTATAAGCTAATCTGATAGCCATTGTATTTTTTAAAAATCATCGAGTATAGTGGCTGGCATGTTAGTGAACGAAGGTAAGCTTGGTATTTTGAACATTAAGGCATACCATGAAGTACAGATAAGGGAACAATGACTGGATCGGAAGAGCTGAAAAAGGAAAGTATGGTGGATTAGTCATTGAAAAGAAAATGATAAGAAAACAGACATATACTACAGACAGTGTAAGATGTTCCAAAAAAATATGTTTTTTAAAGTAAAAGTAAATGAGGCACATCACGTGCGCAGAATGTTCAAAATGAATATGTGGCATTTTGGGCAGGGGGTGGCCTACAGCTCCAACCCCCGTGGTGGCACTCTCGCTAGAATTTTCGAATTAGTCACTAATCAGACATATCATAGAGAGAACAAGATCCGTGTTCTCATAAAGCATGGGGGCTAACCCACCCTCTAGCCCCTGCCCCTAATAGAATATATTGGTATTTTGATATCACTAAATTAGCCAATCAAGATTTAAGCACGGTGTGTTGGATATTTTGGTTTGACCTCGGTCAACATGTAACCAACGCGAGTTAGAGGGAATTTCCATCGCCCCTAATCCCGGACTCGGATCCCTATCCCGAGTCCGTTTTCGCCGTGATCGGGAGGCGAAACCTAAGCCCAATGGGCTCGGCCCCTTGCCTACAACGCGACTATAAGTAGAGGGTCAACCCCAAGGGTTCCTCTCATCCTTTGCTTCACGCAATCCAAGGTTTACCTAAACCCT